>PVJL010012289.1:0-37998 GCA_004026885.1 Lyroderma lyra
TTGCTTTACTGGGGTTGAAAACACTGCTTTTGTTTCTATATACACATGTGATTAGAAAGGCCTCTCAGGCTTTAGATTTTATTAGTGAGAAACTGGTAAATAAGTAATCAGGAGGCGTCATCAGGTGAAAAGCTGCACGCAAACTCAGAGGGTTACGTGTCACTCCGGATGCACTACGGCTGTCCCTGTTGTTGTCTACAGAGCCCCTCCCGCCGGCCCTTTCCCGGAAGGACAGGAAGGCAGCACGCGGACGGCTTAACCGGCAGCCTCAGCGGAGTACACAGTGCTTCGTGCCCCTGCACGCGCATTGTAGTAGCATCTTTCCTACCGACTTAAACACTTTTGTTATATTGCCAACTTGTTCTCCTTTGCCACCCAACTTCCAACTCAGACTTAATTGATAAACTGAGTAATTGATTTATTCATTGGCCAATCCCTCATTGAGTGCTGAACCATGAACCAGAAACACTTGGCCTCCCTGGTCCGCTTGTGATTAGACTGCTGATAAGTCTAATTTTTCCTCAGAGAGCTGTCTCCATCATCATTCCTTTGGATGTTTTCATAAAGTAGCTTTTCTTAAATCACCCCTTGATGTATGACTGTTCGATACCGTAAACACTGGAAAAACACGTCCATGGGAATGTATGCCTTTGCACCCGTGTTGTCTGTACATGCTTCGGAGAACCATCCATTCTCCTCCGCTTTTCAGTTTCTGGCATCACTTCCATTTACCCCAAAGGTTCAGACGTGCGAGGCACTCGCCTCTGCCTTCTTCCTCTCCCCCCGTTTATGCAAAGGCAATGTTTATCGTTCTCTCTAAAATGCTGTTTCATCCAAATAGAAAATAAATATGATCAGCTTTTTACAAATCTGCTCATAAGATCTGGGTTTCATGGTCTTTCACCTGGACCCCCTGTCCTATTTATCTCACCTCCCCACTTTTTTTACTTTACAGGGATCTCTAGCATGATGCCCAACTCATGGCAGATGCTCTCTGTGTGTTTGTGGACCTAAAACCACCGCCGATGTTGTCTTCCAACCTCTGCTCTCGCCATTGCTGTGTTCTTGCTTTGTTCATAGTGTTGTTCTTCTACTTCTTTTTCAATTTAAAATTTTCATAATCCATGCAAGCTCATAGCGATCAGTCAATGTTTTTTCATTACTTAACCCTCCAGTGATACAGGGTCTGGCAGAAGTAAGGTCCCTTTTATGAGCTGGTAATCTATACCAAATCTTTTATTATAAAATCATAAGCATGTAATTCTGCAACATTATACTATTTTAACTACTATAAAAGGGCATTACTTCTGCTGTACCCTGTATCATCTCTCAATTCCTCCTGTTGTTGTTTCTTCCATATCATTGTCCTGACGCCCCTCTTTCTTTGAAGTATTTGACAACTCCACTTCTACGTGAGATGTCCTCTTTACCTACGACATAGTTCTGCTCCTAAATTCCTTAACATCTGTAATCAATGTGTTCAATTCAATTAAATCCAGCAGATATAAATTATATACATTAAATGCCACTCTGCATTACCCTCTGTGCTAGGTACTAGGAGCTTCCAGGAAGCCAACAGACTATTTTCCTGAAGCAGTCCCTGCTTGTCTTCTGAGGGAAATAATTTCACATCATTTCTGTGACAAGGTTGAAACCTGCTATGTATTCTCCAGGGCAGGATTTATGGAGAAGAGAGGTTTCCTGCATAATTTAAGCAATGTCTTCCTTCCGACTGTTTGCACTACTGCTTTCTCCTACTAACAGGTGCCAAAGATTCCCCTTTAATGTTCAGTTTGGGGTGACTTAGGTGAGACTTTACTTGTCTTTGAAATCCTTTCCATCAAATAAGGATACGAGTCAACTCTCTGAAGCATCAATACTATGCATATTCTTTTTTTGTTGATTGACATTTATTGGGTGTCTTTGGTTAATGGTCTCTGCTAATGTCATGGGAAACTTATTTAAAAATGTGGTTTCTGTATTTGTTTGCCTGACCGTCACTTTGAGATTGGGCAGATTCAAACTGGCCTGGAGCCTTCAAACCCTCCAAGAGTTGCAGGAAAACATCATAAGCAGCACTTTCACCACGTTCGGTCTCTAAGTTCTCAACCTCTTGCCCGTACCTGGATTGACTGACCTTAGGCTTCTGAGCGTGCACGTTGATGCTGATATTCCTGAGCTTTTCGGCAGGTGGCGGTATTGGCACTTTGGATAGAGCAATTCTCAATTGAGTGGGATTGGTTTCTTCCTTCTTTTTAAATGCAGTTTAGCTTCCCTATCTCCTACTACAAAATGCCATTTGTGTTCTCTATTGGGACAACTTAACACGCCCACACACGTTCCCAAACACCTTTTAGGACTCCTGTGTAATGCTCAATTTCCCCTCTCATTAATCATTTTTCCTTATTTTTTACTGATTATTATCAATAATTTAGGCAAGAGTGCTTTTTCACATCTAGTGATGGGTCTTGAAAACGGAACAAAATTTGATCACATTCAGAGCAGCTTACCCTGAATCTTAACGAGTAAAGGACATTCATTTGTATTTAAAAAGAACATTTTCTTTCCATGTGAAAGCATTTTCTAGCATTTTGTGGAAGAAGGCTGGAAATGGCAGGGTGAGTTTTGGGGGGAAGGGAAGTTCACCATTCCACCATGGGATTTCAGAAGTTTGGTTTTCTCACTAAGGGCAGATGGCACACTTTGAAAGGTTTTTCTCTTTCAGGGACGTGATTCCATTCTCATTAACATTTATTGAGTGCTTACTGTGTGTAAAACATTGTAGGAGTCCCTAGGGATACAGAGATAACATGGACATGAACTAGACAGTAGCCCTCAAGGAGCTCACCATCTACTAGGGCAGAGAGCAAAAATACACACACACACACACACACACACACACTACAGGATGGGATGCATATAATAATAGAGATACCAATGAGGTTCAGTGGGACCATAGCGCTGCGAGAAAGCACTTCCACAGTTAGAGAGGGAAGATCTCAGGAAGACTTTACAGAAGAAGTTGCATTTGAACTACATGATGAAGGATTGGTGGAAAAAAAATAGGAAGCCATGAGGTCAGGCTTCTGAAATAGTGGAAACAAATTTTAGGGGAGCTCAGAAAACACAGGAAATATTTAGACTTCTCTGAAGTATGAGGTGAGTGAGAAGAAGTGGTGACAATAAATTCTGGAATGGTACTTTGAGGCCACACGGTGAAGTAGCCTTGAATATTACACTAAGAAATCTTAATTATGTTATGCCGATGGGGAACTAGTAGAGGATTTTGAGCACTGCCATTAAAAGTCAACAGTATGCTCTAGGATAGTGATTCTCAAACTTTAGCTGTACCAGAATCTCCTGGAGGGCTTAGGAAAGTAAAGATTAAGGGGTCCCCCCACCTTCAGAATTTCTGATTCAGTAGGTCTTCAGTGGGGTCCTAGACTTTATTTTTTAACAGGTTCACAAGTGATGCTAATGCTGCTGGTCTGAAAACAACTGTTCTAAGAAGACGTGTCTGGTAGGTGTACAGGGACAGAGGCACAGGTCGAAGGGTCCACAGGTAGGTGGATCAGAGAAGCAGACTCGTCCAGGTGAGAGGACCAAATTACTGGAAAAGAAGGGGGCCGTGTACAAACATTTCTGTAAAGGTAAATAGACAAGAGTTTAGACTATCCGGATATAAGTCAAGTCACAAAGACAGAGAATCACATTTACCTAATATCTGGGACCGAGAAGGTAGAAGAAAGAGAAGGTTTCAGTGTGGGAGAATGAACATGAAAGCCCGTGTCTGAGGCGTCGAGGCTTCACAGGGAGCTGTCCAGCAGGCATAATTCGTGGGTCTGGAGTTTGAGAAAGGGAGAGGGCAGAATTAAAGACACACATGGAAGAGCCACAGGCGTGACAGAGGTTGGGATGGAGTGTACAGGTGAGGGCTGAGGACAAAGCCCTAGGATGAAGAAACGAAGGCAAAGCATGAGGAGGCAGAGGGAGACCCAGGCGAGTAGAGGACGCTAGAAGGCATCGGCTTAAACAAGAAATGGAGGGTTAGCTGTTTTAATTGACAAGAGAGTGGGAAATAATAGATGAGACAAATGGATTTACCTATTGGCAAGTCACCAATGACTTTGGGGGGTCAATTTTGAAAGAACCTGGAGGGACACACTCAGATGGCAAAGGACAGAAAAGTCAGTGCAAAGGGAGAAGTGGAGCAGAGGGAGTGGCTTGATGATTGTGAAACTCGGGTGGGAGATTTAGGAGAGGGATGGAGCCCAGAGCTTGAGGGGGAAGGAGGGCCAGAGGAGGTTTATTCTAGTGTCCGAGAGACTTGAGCAAATTATAATCATAGGTAAGATTAAAGAAGAGTAGGTAGAGAAAGGGGTGGGAGGGAGAAAGGAAGGACAGGAGAGGGAGAGGGCAGGAGAGGGGGAGAGAGAGAGAGAGGGAAGGAGGGAGGGAGAGAGAGAGAGAGAGAGAGAAGAAAGGAACAAGATTGCAGGAAAGTTGAGAGGGGATAGATTTAAGGGCTAAAATATGGAGAGGGGCCAAGCCAATGTCTTCCCAGTAACAGAGGAAAGAGATGACCTGTGGTGACTGCAGAGATGGAAAGAGGCTGTGGGTGAGAGGCGAGAAGCAGGGGTTTAGAACAGTCACCTCCTAGGAGAATACAAGAATTTACAAACTTTCAGCCTTTTCATTCTCAACTTAGTGGTGGCTCTTGCACGTGACTTAAGAGCAGTCACTCCATCCAGGTCAGGTGGGCTGATTCAGGCCACTGTGTGGCCTCGGGTTCCTCCTGCAGCCCCCTGGCCCCAGGGAGAGGTCTGGCATGGAGGCCGCAGGAATTCCAGGAGGCCCAATTCATGCTCATTTCCTGAGGGGTGGCCTTTGCTATAAATATAAATTTTCAAATTTTATTATTTTTTTTCAATTTTACAATTTGGTAATTTAATGAGTAACATTTCCCAATAAAGTTCTTCAGGTAATATATTCCCTCATTTGATTACTGCCTCCCATTAAGTTACTTGAAAAGTTCCCCAGGTTTGACAGGTACGCCCCCGGCAATCCTGCTAGCCTGAGGGAGAGGCTGGGAAGTTTAGCCAGGACTCTTGTTAGAATGGGAGGGGCCCGGGGAACTTTCAGGTAATAGGGCAGCACACTGACCAAAGTCGACTCAGATTACTTCTTACTTGCTTATGTTTCATATTCATAGTAAAACACCTAGGGAAGTGCCTGTGTACTCATTCCAGGTTCTTCTGAGAGAATGAGGAGACTTATTTGATCGTAAACTAAACAGGAGGAGCCATCTAGACTATTTTTCATACCTGAAAGGAGTGGGCTATGTAGTCACAGTAAACGATTTTAGCTCAATCTGCAAGCAGAGGACAACACAACACTTGTTTTCTTCCTTCCTTCCTTCTTTCCTTTCTTCTTCTTCTTTTTTTTTTTTTTTTCGTTTTATGCCTTATGTAGTCATGTAATTCCCACTGAAATTTGTAAGCATTTGGAGAGCCATAACCTTGGATTTAATACCACACAAGGGCAAGTTATCAGACATTTGATTTATAAATAAGAAATTCTGCAAATAAAGATTCATTTTGGCATTCTTTAATTTCAGGGTTAACTGAAATGGCTAAAAAAATTAAAAAGATGTTTACTATTTTACTTTATTATTACTTCTATGAAATGTCCATTTTTGTATAATGCTTATCTGAAATTATGTACCACAAATAAGACCAGAGGTAGAAAACAGTGCACTAAATGACGAGCCTCAAACAAAACAGAACACAACAAACAAAAAACAAGATCACACATACTTAGAACCTCTCCTGAACCAACTATGTCTAAGAATTAAGAAGTTGCACCCTCTACCCCCGTCCACCCACGAGGCCTGTGGAAGTCCCGCCTTCTGGCCTCACACGATCTAAGCATGTTCTCGGCACCTAATGAGCTTTTTAAAAGCCAGTTTAAAGTCTTCATTAAAACTCGTGTAGAGCAGAGGGTTGATCAGAGAGTTAACATAACCAAGCCACGTCAAAAAATCGGCCACTTCAGAGGACACGGTGTAGATGCTCAAACCTACAATCAACTCTTTGATGAAGAAGGGCAGCCACGACAAAATGAATGCCCCCAAAATCAGGCCTAGGATGCGCGCCGCCTTGCGCTCCCTGGTGCTGGAGATCTGCTGGCGTTCTCCCGGGTGGTCCAGATCGTTGTCGAAGGGAGGGATCCTGATGGAGGTGTGGATCTTGTCAAACTCTGTGGTAGGGTCTGAGGTGGAGAAGTCAGACACACAGAAAGTCTGTGTGAGCTTACAACTCGCAAATGAATTTTGGCTGTCGGTGCTTCTGCTGCTTAGGTGCCGGCTTGACCCCCTTTTTTGGTAAAGGCTCTTGGCTGCATGGTAAATCCGGTAATAGAGAATCAGGATTAGAGTCAAGGGGATGTAAAATGCCCCGAGAGTGGAGTAAACGGTGTAGATGACGTGGTCGTGCTGGATGGTGCACTGACTAGGGGGCGGGCTGAGCAGGCGGCGGCTCCTCCAGAACAGGGGCGGCATGGAGATGAAGACGGAGATGGTCCAGACGGTGAGGATCATCAGTCCGGCCCTCTTGGCGGTCCTCTTCCTGGCATACTCAATAGCATTGGTGATGGCCCAGTACCTGTCCAGGGCAATCACACAGAGATGGAGGATAGAGCAGGTGCAGCAGGTCATGTCCACACTCAGCCACACCTCGCAGATGAAGTACCCTAGCTTCCAGCTGTCCATGACGATGTACATGATGCTCAAGGGCATGACGAGCACGGCCACCAGGAGGTCTGTCACGGCCAGAGAACAGATCAGGTAGTTGGCAGGCTGGTGGAGCTTCTTGGTGGTACAGATGGCCATAATCACAGCCAGGTTTAGCAACATGGTCAGGGTGGTGATGATCACCAGAGTCACGGAAACGAGCATCTTCTCGGTGATGGTCTTGGCCCTCACAGCCACACCGGCTTCTGGGGTACAGTTAGTGATGTTCATGTCTTCCCAGGTCCAGTACACACGGCGGAGAAGCTGCTGCTTGTTTTCCTTCGGCGGGGAACTACTTAGGCGTGAATGTCTCTCATCTGCAGGGAGGCTGTCATTTCTCCAGCCGTGGAGTCGCCCGTGTTTTATTTTGTGTGGGCGAAGGGGAAGCACCTCAGCATTTCTTCTGAATGCAGGGTTCCTGGAAAATAGTAAGCTACTGGTTAATGAACAGCAAGGCCATCCTGTTTTTCCTGGAAAATATGATAATATTTTGGTATTCACAAATTCTTTGTGCAATTTTGATATAATTTTCCTTTTCCTCTCTGAATGTAAACTTAACCTCAAAGGATAGTTTTGTTTTGTTTTTTAAATTTGGTTAACTTCCCAAACTCTTTCTGATGAAGACATTACTGAATTTTAGATATGGAGCATATTTATATATAAAAGGCTTTTTATATTTGGAAATGTACATTCACACTATATCATGTTTTTAAAATTCTGGGGTCATTACAGTAAAGAAAAAAATCATATTATTTATAATAAGCAGCCTTCAAACCAGATTTTCACAGCAAATATTTAACTCCAGAGATATTTAAGTGTCTCAGTGGGATTGTGCAATTCTGTCTAATTATTTCTGACATTTTATATATCCCGCTGTGCATTTCTTTGGAGAAAAGAGAAAAAAACATGTAACGTCACTTTGAAGTTACGGCAAATTGTTCTTAGAGTAACACAGTAAACGGACTGTGAAAGAGCATCATCACTAAGCTCACAGATTGCTACATTTAAAAGAAATGCGTTCAGTTCTGGTTAACATTTGCATTCCATTTGTATCATCTATAGCTACCTATCTATCTATTTATCTATCTATGTATCTATTTATCATCTGTCCATTGGGTAGTTGGATTAACCTGGGAAGTCTATGAGATAGTTAGGGGCATTAGGGACATTTATTGAATGCATTAGTGTAAGGAATTTTTTAAAAGTACAGTTAAATATAAGTATATATTCACAAGACAATCAAAACCACATAGGGACATTCGTAGCTAATGGCTGCTGATTAGACACTGATCAAATCTTCTGATTAGACTCTATGAAACGAGGCTCAGGAAAACTTCAAAGGAAAACTGGTGTTTCAGCAATTTGAAGGAGGGACACGTGTTGATGTGGATTAGGCTTAACAAATACAACCATTTCAGCAAAAGATGAGGGCAGAAACAGGTCAGGCATGTATGAAACGGGAGTGAAAGTGGTGAGGGTCTTTGGGGGGAGTGGGGACAGGAAGTCACGGGCAGGAATTAAAATCTCCAGTCTAAGTGAAATCCAGCTCACGATTTCATTTCTTCTGCCCATAGGGCAAAAACCATGAAGAGAAGTAATGGGTGCCACTTCCCTTTTTGATATAGAAAATGAAAGAAAAGAATAATGATTTCACCAAACACCCAAAATGGGGCAATTATTTTTTAATGAGTCTGTATCTTTCAGTTAAATGAACCATTCCACCTGTTTCCATCATGCTTTGATAGTGTTTCTGTGGATGAACCTGCTTACGGATGTCTTGTATTTCTCTGGTTCTTCTAGGAAATCTGCTCTACCAACAATCTCCTCTTTTTTATAAATTGAATGTTTGTTTTTTTTTTCTCCACCGGTACCTTTCCCTCCTTTTATAATCAGTTTAAATGTGCATTTACTTTTGAGACCAGGCTATACAATTGAGAGAGTATGGGCTCTGGAATCAGACAGACCTGGGTTCAGATTCTGGTTGAGCCGTCTACTGGCTGCCTGGGGTAACCTCTCCACATCTCTTTCTGTGTTCCATGTGTTTATTTCTCTATTTTGACCTCTTTCTGTTTAATAAAATTTAATAAAGTCATTTTTGTCTGTCAGTATTAATCTGAAGTTAGGCTTTCCTTGGGTTCTTGAGATTTGTCAAATAGAATAGTTCTCAATAAAAAGATTTTCCCACTCTGATTGTAAAACTGAACATAGAGAATGGCAGGGATAAGAGAGAGAAAGCTTTAGAAATTTCAATTTGATAATAGAGTCAATTAGTAAATGCAGTTATTTTGAAAGCATGCAGTAAAAAAAAATTAAAAATCAGCTTCATAGAGCTTTTAAAAGCTGCTCTGTTTATCTGCACTCCTGTAACTCCTAATTGTCGTTTCTCTGGTGACCCCATTTTGCTCCTAAACTTGTAACTGCTATTCGTGCCCCGCAGCACACTATACATTTCTGTAGGGTGGGTTGTATGCCTGATTCATCTTTTTAACTGCCTCTAGTTAAAAACATTGAAATTTGGCAGGGACTACGTCGTCAGCTCTTTCATGTGACTTCCTGGTTTATTTTATGCCCGAGCCTTTTAGAGAAGAAGTTAAATTTTCTATCCTTGGGCTGTCAGTCACCCCAAATTCTTGCACACATCCAGCTTGCCATCTTTCATTTTTTTTCATTTAACAATATATCTTAAGTTTTACTTTATAATAACACGTACAATGCATTTTTGAGTGACATCATCTGGGGAGTGATGATAGACTGAAGAAGTCTGAGAACAGGAGGATGGAGCTTTTCACTCTTTAAAGATCAGATAGGCAAGGAGAGAAGAGTTACTGAGCTGGAGAGAGAACTGCACCCCGAGAACATGGGAAGAAAGTGTATCAAATAAGAGAGAGTGATCAACTGTGTGAACAATGCTGACAGGCCACGGTTGGTGAGTTCTTGATTGGGCTGGGCAATATGAATGACCTTGACAAATGCAGTTTGGTGCAATGGCGGAGATGAAAGGCTGAATGGGTAGTTTCAAGAAAGAACAGGAGGAGAAGAAACAGTAACCAAAAGCAATTACTTCAAGAACTTTGCTGATAAGGAGAGTAGAGAAAAAGAGTGACTTGGGAGAGAGGTGTGCAGTCCAGGTTGTCTCCTTTTTAAATTGTCTTTTTTAACTAGGCTACTTAGCATTTTCTTTGCTGCCGTACTCACTATCCTTTACATTGGGGCAGAGAACATTTTGGGAGTGAGTGACATATAAAAGAGGCTCATGTAAGTACTGCGTCTGATGAGTGGTAGACTTAGTGGGGTCATCACTTTGTAAGGGGGATAAACGTCTCATCGTTATGCTCTTTTAAATATCTGAAGCTAATAAAAAATAAGGAAGAATTATATACTTAAATGTAGGAAAAAGAAAAGATGAATCAGAAAAGCAGTAACAGAGGAGGCTAGGAGTCAGTCAGTGGGGCTTGGGGACCCCAGGTAAGTAGAATTCCTTGAACAATTTAAAGGGTGATATTGGGGGCACTGAAGGGGCCAAAAACTGGCCATATCAGGAAATGATTCAACTTCAATTGTCTTGGCTTCCTTTCACCTTCTTAAGAAAATACTACATGGTTTTATAGTCACTACCAGCTTCGTAGGAAGCAGTGTGATTTTTCCTTACAACAGTGCTGGTTAAACACTGTAGTAGGGCAGGAGGGACTATGATAACACTTAACTCAAAACACATTCTGCAGAACCAATTCAGATAATATTATTAACACACCAAACTTTTACTAGTCCACTGGAATGCAAAGTTAACTACAATAATCGTAGCTAAAAATGGACACACCCTCTCAGGAGCTGGCAGAGGAACTTCTCGGGGTGTTGGTAACTTTAAGTTTCTGTTCTAATTATAATGTGGAAAATACCAGTGCAGTCCCCAGCCGTACTCCAGTGGTTTTTCATTAAAATTTCGAGTAGAAGACTATCAGTCTACACCAAACGGGTTAGTGCATGCTGCTACCAGTCGCTTCAGAGCTGCAGTTCCAGTGATGGTCAGAGCACCGGGCAGATGACGTCATGAGCACAGTCAACCTGTTTTTACTTTCCCCATCTTACTTAAGTCTTTTATTGATTTTAATAACTATTAATAATTCACCATAGTCTTTCATCTCTTCTTTTATTGTTTTCATTTTGCCCAAATTTCGTCTAGTCATTTTTTTTTTCAATCTCTAATACATGCCGATGTCTTCTTTTTTGTTATTTCAGGAGTGGCAGCTTGCCTTCACGTTATTAATATTTTCTGTCTAATTGTTTGTTAAATTCACTTCCCCCGGCTTCCTAAAGACCTTTGTTTGCCTGTCCAAGCAAAGGAAGTGTGCACAGTGGCATGTTTCTCAATGTGATCTTCAGGTGGAGCAAAGGGGTGGAGTACAAGGGATACCATAGTGCAGTGTACTTTACTCTTGTTATCTATCTATCTATGTATCTATCTATTTATTTAAATTGTGACTGAGACATGACATGTGGTTATGCCCATGCCATCTTTGAATCTTTCGGAAACACAACTGTATGTTTCCATGTAAAGATGACGAGAAAAAGGACAAGTTATACAGGTCATTTTCCCCATCTACATAAAGCTTATATCTACCTCCTTACTCATAAGTCAGTTTCATTCATTCACAAAGTAATTTTGAAAGGATTATTGTTTAGAAGACAAATTTGGAGAAAAGGCCAAAGGCAAGAAGGTGGTTGAGATTTCTTTAATGAGGTCGGGGAAGTGGGTGGGATGAGGGGAGGGGGGAGGCTGGGCATGAAATGAAATCTTCAGGGTTAAAAGCCTGAGTGTGAGTGAGAAGTAAGTTAGAAGACCAGAGGGCAGGAATGTAATATACTTTATTGACCAAATGGTTTTACTACATTGGCAAGGGTAATATAAAAGTTGGGTATTATTATAATGTCTTAGATTACTCATAAAGAGAATTTAGAGAAATTTGGGAAATTTGCCTAAAACTTATATTTTTATTTGAATCTTTTCTACCATTCACCACAGTCATTATTAGATAGCAGCACACATTTGCATTTCTGTGAACTCTGGTTAGCTGATTGGTTTGGGCTTTTTTTTTCTTTAACTTTTGCTGACCTATAAAGGAGGGCCTCTATTTTTGTTATGATTAGAATGTATTATGCTTCTCAGAATACTACACAAATAATAGTTTCAGTCAAGAACAAACACTGCTTATTCTTTCATTCTAGTCTTGTTACCACTCCACCCTTGGCTGTTATACTCATTTAGCTTTCCGAAGCCTTTTTTAACTGTGTTTCTTGGATTTGGCAATTCATTAGCTATACAACTCTACCCTTCTCCAGGCAGGAGCATACAGTAAGATAAATTTATAGCATCTATTTTTAAATAAACTTTTTGATTCTGGCATAATTTTATATCTATAGAAAAGTTGTAAAGACAGTACAGAGAGTTCCTGTATACCCCTTTTTACCCATTGTTAACATCTTAAATTACGATAGCACATTTATCAAAATTAAGAAGGCAACATTTGTTCATCACTATTAACTAAACTCCAGATTCTACGTGGATTTAACCAGTTTTTCCAGGATACCATACTGAATTTAGTTATAATTAATATATCCCCTCAGTCTCTTCTGGTCTGTGACAATTTCTCAGTCTTTGCTTGCGTTTCATGACCTTAATGGTTGAGGATTCCTGGCCAAGTATCCTGTAGAATGTGCTCCACCTTGGTTTGTCTAATGTTTTTCTCCTGATTAGCCTGGGATATGGATTTTTAGAAAGAATACCTTGGAGGTGAATTGCAGTTCTCATTATATCAGATAAGGAGTACATAATGTCTATGACATCAATGGGAATGTTAACCTTTGTCACTTGGTTAAGGTAGCATTTCCCAGGATTCTCACTGTTTTTCCCTTTCCCTACTCTTTTTTTGGACTTCAGTCAATAAGTCTAGTCTGCCCTCAAGGGTGGGGAATTGAGCTCCACTCCTGGAGTGGGGAATATGTACCTGTATTATTTCCAATTCTTCTGTAAGCAATATTTGTCTTTTCTCCACCACTTGTTTACATATTCAATAATTTATATTGATAAGTGTATACATTTATAATTTAGTCTCGAGATAGTAGCCTCTGTTTCAGGGAAATTGCCTTTCTAAAGTGTTATTGATGAATATTATTTATTTATATTATAGTATGGACTCTTGGATATTTATTTTATTCTTTGAATTATAATCCAATACTTCGTTATTTGTTTGTTGCTCAAATTGTTTCAGCTTTGGCTGGTGGGAGCTCTTCCAGTCAGCTCTTTTATCAACCTGTTTTCCTTTGTCCTATATGGGCTGATGGGCTAGCTCCATCTTGTTAAAAGATGATGGGAAAAAACAGTCTTGTAAAGTAGATTAGGCTTTTAGTCAATAGAAAGTCTTTATTGCAGGCAAATAAAGCCTTTGAATGTGAAGGACATCTGTGGAAGTGTTATTTGCTTTTCAGCTGAGAATAATAAAAATGAACTTTATGAAGTACCTGTCATTTAAGAGCTGGTGCTTGAGGTTGCATTAGCATATTAAAAAAATGAAATGACTTATTTTTGACTGAGCTTAAGTGATACAACTGAAGTACTCAATTCCTTAGAGAAGATCTAGGCTCCTTACTGTGCTGTGCATACATTTTTCTTGTAAATCTTCTGTAGTGTAATATGCCTTTGTGGCCGACCCAAAGGAATGAGCATTTAAGCTGTTTACAGGGCTAAGGTTTCATACTGTGTTTCCACCTGGGGAAGCATTGCTATCTCTGATCACTTGGTACTGCTCCATCTGCCTCCAAGGGTATCTTCTACAAGAGAGAAGTTTGCAGGTATTACTATCTTTTTTTTTCTTCTAAACACACTTCTAGGTTGAGAAATAAGAGGTAGTGTATTGTATGAAAGTGGAAGAGTCAAGAGTAGTGACCTCCTGCAAATGCATCTCAGATCTACTGATGGTTGGTTATGTGCCCCTGACAAAGACACTCCATGCCTTTAGGTCTCAGTTTCCCTCTCTGTGTAATTAGGATGTCGCTATTTCTGAGCATATTTCAGGTCTAACATCCTCTGATTTGTATGCAATGATGTTATTGTGGCTGGAAAAAGGCTCTGTGCATACATTTATGTTTGAGTTCCAAGAGAAAAATAGCCTATAGTTTTGGGGAAATTATATTTATGAATGTGCTGTTGATGCCCAGTAACAATGCCAAGGATTCCTGGCATTTACGTAGCACTATTATTTTTCAAATTTACTTGCACATTAATTTTCCAGTTTTAAGATTTTTCATTTTTCATTTTGAACACATAATCTTTCTATCAAATATACACAGTTATCCCTCACTTTGACTCTCATGTTGGTATTTAGCCCCCTGTCTCTTTTCTTGGCTGGTTTTCTTTAGGTTTGTCACTTGTCATGGGTGGTGTGTGTTCTTTCACATTTATGCAAATCTTGGGTTCAACTTTGTTCCAGACTATCATTTCAAGGATGTTTGTACAGAGAATAGCTTTGAACGACAGAGACTGGGAAAGGGAGGCATGCTTATTGTCTAGTATAATAAAGATAATGCCTCCTTTTGGAGTGAGGAGCAGGACGCTTACTGCCCTTATAGAAGATTTGGGTTCCCTAGGTTTAGTGTGCATGCACATGTGCAAGAGTCATCTGGCTCTCTTTACATCACTCTGTGGGAATTTGCTTTTGGGAAATTGGTTCAAGAAATTACTAATACTCCGGCTACTGCTATTGTTGTAATAAAGTCCTTACTCTCTGACTCAGGTGCCTCCTGTCTTCTGATGGTTCCATGAAACTGTGGCATTTGTTAGTTTACAAGTAGGGTGAAAAATCTCAGATTTTCACAGTTAGGTCTTTGCAGTGTACTGTCCAAGTGAAGTTTTAGTGGGTTGCATAGAATCTCTAGTTTTGTGGAGTGGTCCTCTCTTGATTCATACTTGCCTTGACCTTGATGAGCTATCATTTAAAAAGTTGAGAACTTGGATTCCAAAAAAATTGGATTCAAGTGTACATTTGGTCATGTTCTAACTGTAATATTGGCAAGTCACCTAACATCTCTGCACTTCTTTTCCTTCTCTTTTTATTGAAGATGACCTACCTTACTAGGTTATATGGAAGCACATACCTGTGCTATCCTATATGGTAGCCATGCATGGCTATTTACATTAAAATTAAATTGACTTAAAAATCAGTTCCTCAATTATACTAGTGCCTCTTTTCAAATGCTCAATAGTCTCATATAATTAGTGGTTACTATATTGGATAAAACAGATATAAATAATTTCTACTGTGACCCCCAATTCTATTGGACAGTGCTGACAAAGCTCTTTATACATATGGAGTGTCATAGAAATATAAGATCATTTTCTTGTTCCTTTGCTATTATTGGAAGTTGGAGGAGACCAGTTCACCTGCCTTATTGCTAACCTGTGGACAGTTTTAATGCTCATGTGTGCTGTGGAAAGTTCTGGCTTTCTATATACAGCAAAAACTTAGATGGAGTTTAGCAACAGAGAAAAGACTGGGAATGAAAACCGAGCCTCATTTCATGAACCAGGGACTGCACAGACTGGTGTGTTGAATTTTCTAATGTTGCATCTGGGTTTAGCACGAGAGCGCTGTGAATGGTGAGTGACTTTTGCTGTGGGTGTGGGAGGCTGGAACACAGGCTCCCTAAGGATTTGCCCTTTTTGGACCTGTATTTGTTTGTTTACTTAGTTGTTTTGCCTCCCAAAATAACGGTTTTGATTTTCCTTTTGTTTTGACTTTCTTATACTTAGATTGTCTGACTCCCAAATTTATATTTGTCAGTTTTCCCCCCTTGCCCCTCCCCCCTTCCTCAACATTATGATTATTAAGGGCACTAAGAGAACTTTTAATGTTTCTTTTTATCCTTGATGAGTCCTCTTAGTTGCTAAGCTATCACCAGCCACAGTCCCTTCTAGAATATAATTAATTAGATTTCACTATTTTCCAGCAAAGTGTTGGAAGAGTCCATAGGGGTTAGTAGCACTAATCAGAATTTGAAAGGGCACTGATATCTCTGTAAATATTACATTACAGGATTATACTTATTTTTTCTTCATAAACTGCTACAGGTGAGGTACTTCAGATATAATAGAAAAGGCAAATAGTTTCAACTCATAAACTCCTTCTAATGGGTCCTGGCTCCTGGAGTGCTGGGCTAAGGATTCAGAGGTGGTATCTAGATTCAGCAGAAGAGAGTTATGACTGATTAGTGATCAATCACTAGAAACTAGCCTAGATTGGTATCTGAAAAGCTAAGATTTTTTACTTCTCTAGAACCAAAAAATAAAAATAAATAAATAAATAAATAAATCACCGTCCTTTCAAATAGCAGCAAAGGTCTCGAGGACTGTCAGCTTGATTCGATCTAATTTAATCCCAATTCTGCCTAGAGAAAGCCAAATTCTTACAACACCATGCTTATGAATTCAGGCTCTTATCAGGAAATGGATAGAACGGTGACCCTTCGTGCTACTTTTTTTGTTTTTTATGAGGAGCACAACAAGAAAGTGATAGAATTTTTCCACTTCTAAAACAGCAATAGTAGTAAATAAGAGCCCTCTAGATATTGGAAATAATAAACTTTGTCAGGATTTGTCCTACAAAATGTGAAGAACGTCAACATGAATTTCTAGTGGTTTTTCCAATTCTTCAGATAGCTAGGACTAGTAGGATAGATAATGGCAGTTTTCTGGGGGTAAAGATTATATGGAAAAAAAATCTCTATTTACCACACAAAGTAAAAGGGGATGACAGAGGGAGAAGTGTACAGAGAAGAAAGGACTCCAGTAAATCTAAATTGGGATAAAAATCTGAAGCATTCCAATACTAGACAATAAGAACATTCACCTTCCAACCTGACAACACATTGTTTTCAGTCAAAATAAAATTCAAACGTTTTCCCTTGTTGTGATGGTTACCATAGAGTTTATGAGAAGCAACTGATTGCACACATTCCATTTTATTCAATCTCCAAACTTGGGTAGAATTTGCAATTGGACAGACACAACTGAAGTTAAAGGATGAGTAGGTCCTTGCCCTTGAGGTGCTCATAGCTCACCAGGGAAGATAGACCTGATTTGTCTACTAAACCAAAGCCTAAGTGAAGCTAGGTTGATAAGAGGACCCTACCTCCTGCCGAGTAAATTGATATATATAGCTAACAGGGTAGCCTGACACTGTGTACTGGTTAGCATTCAAGTCCCTGTGACCTGCCACACCTTCCCTCATTTCCTCTCCTCATTTGAACCTACTCTTTTTTTCAAGGCACCCAAATCCCTTCCCATTTGTGAAGTCTTTTCTGACATTCCTAAGGTATTTGTTTAAATATCTAAGACCAAGTTGAGACTTCAAAGGCTTTAAGCCTTGTAAAAACATTTTGATATTCCTTCTTCATATAATTAAAAAATGCTAAACAATTTAAGTATAATAAAGTCTCACAAAGTTCTTACTTTTCTTTCGATGACCATTTTAATTCCTTTTAAGGATATATTAAGGATCCAACGGTCTCCAAAGCTTTCTTTTAGAGAAAAAAATAAAAAAGTCTCTATTTTTGGTTTCCTGCATTGGAACCCTAAACACGTACTTGATTTTCTTTGGGGTAATCTAGCATGGTTCAGGACTCCCCTATGCTGGACGGAAAGCGTGATCCTCGTATCCTCAGTTCCCAGCCTAGCAAGTGACACAGAATCAAGGTTCAATAAACATTTGATGAGTGACTAGATTGTAGTTAATTATTGGCACTTCACATATACTGTCTTTGATTATTAATGTAATAACCAGAGCAATACAGGTGTTAGTAAATTGTTATTTGATGATGTTTATGGTAGTGATGATTCTCATTCCATAGTCTAGTCTTATCATAGGGAAATTGCCATCCAATCAAGGACTATTTTCAATCCCCTTTTCCCTTGCACCTAGGTGTGATTTTGTAATTATTTTTCATCATGCTGATGTTAACCTAACAGTATTATTTGCATATTTGTCATTACAGTTCACCCTTGAATAACATGAGTTTGACCTGTATGGGTCCATTTATATGTTGTTGAAAATATAAATACTGTAAATGTATTTTCTCTTCCTTGTGATTTTCTTAATTAATAACATTTTCTTTTCTCTAGCTTCTCTTATTGTAAGAATACAGTTTATAATATGTATAACATACAAAACATATTAATATTAATCGACTTGATGTTGTCAGTAAGGCTTCTGATCAACAGTAAGCTATTAGTAGGTGAATTGTGGGGAAGTCAAAAGCTACAGATAGATTTTTGACAGTGCAGGGTCTTGGGGCCCTCAATCCCTGTGTTGTTCAAGGGCCAACCATAATATCTCATTGTGATAAAAATAGAACATTGTTTTCAATATAGATAATACCACTGCTGTGTTTGACTCTATACTTTTAAGTAAGAGCTTTACATTTCCCTCAACATCATTTACTCACTAAAACCTCCTTATCCTAGGAAGACGATCTTTAAAGTTTGACCATAAGAACCTAGTAACAGTGATATGTATGTTCCTAACTTAGCAACTCTTAAATCAATACTTTATGGAAATTAATTATGCCCTAGGAAAGAACTTTCTTTCTAGGTTTTGCTAAATTCAACTGAAGCAACAAAGTTCCACATTAAGTTAGATCAGAAATGGTTCTCTGTGTTACAAATTGTAAATGGCTCAAGTTGAGGAAAGATGAAGGGGAAAGATATTCTCATTAATAGTTTAAGATAAACCCAACTTATTTATAGAAAACAAAAGTGAATTTCCATCATCTCTTTTACACACTAAAATGGTTTCTGAATTTGCAATGCTGTCTGCCATCCTTATTTATTTACATAGAACCTCTCTCTCTCTCTCTCCCTGCTTTCTCCAATCACATAACACAGACTTCACACTGAAAGGTTTAGGGTGGGAAAACTGCATGGTAAGTGGAATATAACTAAATTATGTGGCCTGATAATGAATCAGTAATATGCTATGTTCCACATAGATTTGACTGGGTTGCATTCAAATTACCCATTTTCTTTCTTACTTTTAGAACTTCCATATTTCATAATCTTTCTTTGTTTCATTTAGTTTCCCAGGAGAGAAAGAGCTCGAGATCTTTTAAATTTTGCACAGTCAGATTCCAGACCAGTCTTTTGAACCTTCAAAAGTGGAAGAGAAACAGGTAATAAAACTGAAGCCACAAATTAGGCCCACCCGTCTGACAGGGCGTAGTATATACGGTGCTGCTCGTCCTAGACCCTTTAGGGGTAACCTAACCCTGGGTCCGCCTTCCCCGATCCTTCTTTCTGCACTTCCTTGCGGGTGTATCTCCTGAGACCACTCTCCAGCCAACCTTGTGCACACAGTTCTTCATCTCATTCTGTGTCCACGAGACCCAATCTGAGATAGGAGGGGAGTGGCCTGGGACAGTGCCTCCAATCTGTCTTTATTTCTCAAAGACCAATAAAGGTGTAAAATTTTCTAAAACACATTTTGAAGGTAGATGTTTTCTACAGGGAACTGAAATAGGGAATAAGTTATTTAGACAGTTGGGTAATTATGGTGGGAGGAGAGAAGAGGTAAGATACTTAAGGGAAAATGTCTATAATTAAGAAGAGAGAAAAGAGATAGTTTTAAAGCCCAAAGCAAGCCTGTTGAAGGGTTCATTGCCCCTGTTACAGACTTAAGAATGCTGACATTTAAGGCCACATACATCTGATTCTCATTCTTGATGGAGTGGCCATTACTGCCAGAGGGACATGCGGAGGGGCTCCAGGTGCAGGGGTATCACTACAGGGAGAAAGCAAAGTTAGGTGGAAGGCTTCATTTTCTGTGAAAAACAAATGAAATATTTGAGAGGTAGTGGATGTACCTGACCAGTGTTGCTGGAGACACTAGGGTAACAGTAATGAAGGCTTCCGGTTTGGAATTTCAGATTCAAATCCTGCCTCCATCATTTACTAGTTATTGTCTTTGGTTAAGTTACTTGACTTCTCTGAGACCAGTAAGTTGGACTTACTATCAAAAGACAGTAATGAGAATTAAAATATATGTGTAATAAATGTAATACAACGTATAGTGGGTATCAAATACAGAGGTCATTTTTTACTTAACATCATGCAAGAGTGTATGCAAGCACCCAACCCATGTGACAGCTCGCGCTAAATAGTTCCACCTCAGCAGTGGCTGAACAGGACTTTCTTCGGTTCTAGGACACTGAAGACCAGATTAAGGATATTAAAGAGAGTTTCTTCAATGGAGTTGAATTACAAAGTACAGATCAACTCTAGGGCATAAATTATCTTCTTCATTCCTCATAGCTTTGTGTGGTCATTACTTAGGCATGTAAATATTTACCTGAGAAACGGTAAACATAATTTATGCTATTCAGTGAAATGCCAAGGTTCATGGGAAGCTATAACTGTTAGACTCCTAAAAAGTCACTGCGGGTTTGCTGAATTTTAATGTCACCTGCTGGTTTCTTTATCTACATTTTAATGTAAAATAGAGTGTTCAGCATTCTCTACGAGCATTGGCTAAAAACAGTCCTTTCAACTAAAGCAAATGATAAGCACCAAAATGGATGCTTCCTATCAGGCAATGATGATTAGAGACATGCATGAGCACCACAGTTTTGCAAGCTGGAAGTGACATTAGATCCTCTTTTGCCTCAACTTCTTTTTTGGAAATAAAGGAGAAGCTGGAGGGGTGAAGAGACTTGCTAGAGACCTACAGTTTGTTAGGGAAAAGACAGATGATAACCAGTGCCTCCAGACGTGACGTCTAGAATGCTTTCCATTGTACCACACACCTATATAGTAATCAGCTTCTGAAAACACACAGACACGATGAGCCAGTTTGGCATTTTAGATCACCTATATACATGGACTCTCCATTGATCAGTTCAGTGCACATCTATCTAACCCATAATCTCAGATAAAATTTATGCTCATAACAACTCAAAGGAGAAATGTGAATCTAATGGGAATTAGTATAGTTTGGAGATAGACTCAAAGCCAATGATCTCAAGGTTACATAAACGCTTTGCTCTTTGACATTTATAAATGCCTGGATTATGGAACTAGAAGAGTATTTTTGTTTGCAGGAAAAGGATTGGAGTAACTGTCAGAAAGTTAATGATTATGAAATATGTATTTCTTTATATTTGCCTCATGAAGCATGATAACTAAAAACTAGCATTAGCAAAAAGGAAAGGATTATAAAATGTATGCCGTAACCCAAAATGTGCATCAAAGCTGTCGTGGAACCAAGTATTTCCATTTCTTAGTGACAGTCCCTCCCGTGCTGGTATTTGGGCTGTGAACGTGTTGTGTGGTCTCTGTTCTCCCGTCAGGTCCTTCTGCACCCTGGACGCTGCTCAGGCCTCCGGAACTGGCCTGTTCAGACGGGGAATCCCATTCCCCTTCCCTCAGCTTTTGTGTGGATTTGGTCAATGAGAGGCTCTGGCAGGAGGTCAGAGGACGCGGAGAGAGTGAGGACAGGGCATTTATGTTCCTGGCTCCGTTCTTGCTGGGCTGCCGTTCGGCAGGTTCCTTCCCAAGGTCCCAGCTCCCATCAGCCGCCCTGGTCCTGTAGCTACTCGTCTCCCAAGACTCGCTCCTGGCAGCACTTCGTCCTCTTGCCCCTTGTTGTTAAGTGTAGGCTCCTTCGCCATCCCTGAGGCCTCCCTTAATCCTGTCCACTCTTTTGTAAATATTCCTTTCATTAAAACCGCTGCAATTACCCTTTTTGATTGTGCCTTAAGTGTCCTGCCAGGACTTCGGCTGGCCCAAGCATGTACCTACTGTGTACAAGCACTGCAATGTGCTGTCAGCAAATATCTTAGTTTCCATTGATTCTTACGTGCTGTGGTGTTTCCCCCCAGACACCAACGGTCCCAGATACATGCACGTACTAACTCTTTGCCATGCGCAGGAGACAGTTTTCTTATAGCTGCTCCCCCTTCTGTCTGTCTAGGTCAAAATTCTTTAAATATATCTTGTTTTATTCCTTCTATCTCCTTTCCCTTTCTCTGACCGCCTATAGTTATTACTGAGTATCCAGCAACAGTTTTAATTTTTTGAGACACTTTGTGAATCAGATAAAAATATAATTTTTCTCCCCAGAAAAGTATGTAAAACTCACACATCACAAATTTGTGTATGACTTATTTTAATAAATTAAAAATTGAATTCGACCACAGAATAATTTATTCATGCAAAAAATCATGTAAAATCTAATGGTGACTTCCTGGAAATAATTGAAATAAATATAATTTGTGCAGAAAAATAATCTCCCCAAAAGTAAAGTGAACATTAACTCTGCCCAAATTAAGGCATCAGATGTTAAATTTGAATAAGAGGTTGACATAGCAACATAAAAGTTATCTTGGGCACTAAATTGATTTTGACATTTTTATTTTGATGGCAGCTGATGCTTAAAAGTATGACTCCCAGGTAGGATGCTGTCAAAGAACATCAGAATTTTCCAAGACTCTTTTGGGTTGAATTTAGGGAGCATCATTTCCTTTGTTCTCAAACCAATGAGTTTACCTTTGCAGAGCTGGTGTTATTGTTTCTCTCTCTATGCCAGAAAAGATAAGATTGTGGTCCACATTTGTTTAAAAGTTGTCTAAACAGAGGGAATCTGCAAAAGAATTCTCGAGTGTTCTCAATTATTTTCAGATTTTTTTTTTTCTGCAGGGAAACTGAGAAGTCCATGTAACTCTTGACTCTGATTTGTAAAAGAACTTTCCCCAGCACTGCAAGGTTGGCATGGATGTCTGCCTGTAATTTCATCTTTCAGACTGGAGCTTGGACCTGGTTTGATTAATTAGGATGCTTCTGGCTGCAAGCTGAATTTAATGAAGAATTATACAGTAAAGAAATTTATTATCTCACATAACAGTGAGTCCAGAAATAGAGTCAGGTTAGTGATTCAGTAATCCAATAATGTCATCATAGATCCCAATTTTTTCTATATTTTTGCTCTGTTTTCTCCAGTGTGACAGCTTTGAAATCAGACTGGCTTTTTTTTATGGTTGCAGGATAACATACCAGCACTATTTGATTCATAATACATTCTTGTTCACATCCTAAAAGAGAGAAAAAGAAACCTTTCCCCCAACTGTGATTGGACCAAGGTAGGCCATGCAACTTCTCTCTCTACAACAGGCGCCAAGAGCAATGCCTCGTGTTGACTGCAGGAACAACCTGACAATGAGGTCTGTTTTCTTTCAGTCATTCAGGGACGGGCATCCAAACAAAATCAGGCTTCTATTAGGCAGGAAGAAAGAGAAATGGATGGAAAGGTAGCTAATGTCTTCAGATACAAGTTTCAGTAGTATCTGTAATAGCACCTCTAGGAAGCATGTAGAAAGATTAACCTTAGCTAAAAATATCTGCAAATTGAATCAAACTATGAATTAACTGTCTATTACGTTATTCTGAGAATGGGTATTCTTTTTCTCTAAAACATTTGCCTTAAGTTCTAGTGTGTTTCAAGAATACTTTCTGGAAATCCAGCAGTCTTAGGTATAGTAGAGAAGAATTTCATACTTCCTTACACTTTTTTGAATCAAAACTGTTAAAAAGGCAGTGGTTAAATATCCTGGCCTTTACAAGATCACAACACTAGGCAAGACATCTTTCTGGATGGTTGGTAAGCAAATGAGTCTGAAACACTGACATTATTAGTTACAGGATATGCAGTTTCTTTATTAAAGCAGCAATATTAGATGAGACGTTAAGAGTTCCAAGTGTTCCATTTATACATATAATATCAGGATTTTTCCTCATTAAAATTTTGGTCAACCAAGAACCTTCTCATTCTGCAGCTATTGGTGCTTATGTGACTCTCAAAATAGGGATTATTTGAAAGTGTCAGTAAGCAAATATGTAGACCAAGTTCAGAAGTTGGCTATACCAAGCTTCTGGAGGTCAGTTTCATCAATTGTGTATAAAAGGAAGTGTATACACTAACAGTTTCTCCATTACTTACTTAGACATGTCAGTGATCTTGGAGTAGGTGATAATTATATTTTTGTTTTGACAATAGCACTGCTTTGGGGCTGATTATAGAGTTGGAGCCCTTTTCCATGGGATTTGGTGGCCAAGTCAGACTCTCTTCAATGCCGGCTGACTACTCCCTCTCCACATTCCTCAGATTTAGGCTCCTTCTCTTGGGCCTCCTCTTTGCACCTCCCTTCTTGCTGCCTTCCTCACTTCCACCTTTTAAGTTTCTTATTTTCTCATCTCTCTGCTTCCTGTCTTCCATAATATCGCCCTGTAGTCCCTTTGTTGCTGCCATCATTCTTGTTGCATCTTCAGCAACAGAATAGGCAGTGTTTTCCATTTGTAATATTAATAATTTGATTCTCTCTCACCAAATTTTGATCCAGAGAGGAATGAGTGAGAGTGAGGGAAACTCTCCTGGTGAAGAAGCGTGAATGTGAGTGTGTGTATCTGTGTGACATTTAACAATGAAAAACCGATGTATTTTCTTTTCCAAACAGTGATTATATTGATGAATAGAGTTAAGAAGGACATCTATGTGAGGAAGCTGGTAGTTTCAAATGTAAGAGACTGGTTACATAGAGGGAAAGTATTTAAATAAGTTATTATATTAAGGTTAATGGGAGGCAGATTTCTCAGTGCTGGAAAAAGAGTTGCAAATATGGAAAAGGAGATAGAGAGCTGGAGTAAGTGGGATCCATAGATTTAAGTGTGAACACTTATGGTTTTCAATATATAGGTAGCTGTTTTAATAACTATAGATGCACATGTGTGGATTTATATGTATGTGTACATAGTACTTCCAAGATGACTAATCTCTGTCTACTAAGTCCTGGGAGCAGTGATACTCCAAAAACAACAAGAACTCCTAGCTTTGGCTTCTAAATCCCATTCTTAAGGGAATCAGGAGCCCTTGTAGAAATGGATTCCAGGTTTGAGGCAAAAAAAGTACAAATCAACTTGGAACATTTTATAACACCAAGCAAGGAAATGCTCAAAGAATGATAAGGACATGTCAAAGGACATAAGAGCCACTATATAGAGGCTCCCACTGACCAAACCTGTGTCAATTTGAGCTTCAAAATAAGTAATGATAGTAGGGGATTATATAGCTCATGGATTAAAATGAATGGTGAATCTATACTCATAAAAACTGGATCAATAAATTAAAAGTTTCAAAGTATCTTCCCACAAAATATTAATTACAAGGGAGGAAAGAGTAACTCCAGAGTTGAGAAGACTGGCAAGAAATCATCTTAACCCAATAATCAAAGCGTATAGAACCAATAAGAGAACAAACTGCAATTATACACCACTTACTAGAAACACAGCATAGCTTCCATGATATTTTTACTGAAGATGCATGCCCTGAATTTAGTCATGAGGAAACACCAGACATGCTCAAATTGATGTATACTCTACTCACTTGTAATTTTCTAAAGTGTCAAGGTTATGAAGTTAACACTGAGACACTGCTGCAGATAAAATGAGATTAAAGAGACATGATAATTAAATGCAACACTTGATTCTAAAGATCTTTGCTATAAAGAACATTACTAGAGTGAGAAATAGATGGCATTATTATTTCAATACTAATTTCCTCATTTTGACGGTTATATTGTGGTTATGTAGAGGATTTGTGTGTGCGTGTGTGTGTGTGTGTGTGTGTGTGTGTGTGTGTGTCTTTTGTTTTTTTGGTAGGAAATACACATTGAAGTATTAATGGTGGTAGGGCATAAGCTTGGCAAGTTAAGTTACTCTCAAATGGTTTAAGAGAAAATTTCTTTGTGCTGTACCTGCAACTTTTCTGTTAACTTAGAATGTTTCAAAATAAAAAAGTACAGATACAAAAAAAGGTAAAAAGTGAAAATCAAAGGAAGTGAAACTCTTTCCAGTTGTGGGTAGAAGGAAGATTTTTATGAAGGAGGAGGCATTTGAATGGAAGCTTGAAAGATGTGAGGATCTGGATGAGGAAAGATGAAAGGAAGGTCATTCTGGGCAGAGGACACATGTGGGCTGCGTGGACTGGTGCATCTCCCTCAGCCACACACACATGACCACACACGCACGCACGCACGCGCACCCCCTGCCTCCACACACATAGCTTATCATTTCTTGCCCAGACTATCGCAACAGCCTCTTAACAGGTCTTCCTGCCTCTGGACAAGGAGTATTGAAGTCACTCTGAGTTTTAATCCAAGGATTTACAATGAGAATGTGAATGTTAGAATGGAGGAGACTGGACAGAGGAAGATGGTATTTTTCTTTGGGAAAGTAAATTCTCCTACTGAACAGCAAGGGCATATGCAAACTCGCTGAAGAATTTTTATGTCCTAGACCATGCTGTGAGGCACAGCTACAATAAGGAGCTGGCTAATCAGAAACAGTAGCTATAAAACAAGCTCCAGTTTTAAAGGCTCTTTTTTTTTTCCTTTTTTCTTTTCTTTTCTTTTCTTTTTTTTTAGAAAGAGCTTTTAAAGAGGTCTGTTTACTTAATCTACCTACTCTGGAAACCAAGGTCTAGTTATTGAAATAAAATTCAGTTTTATTAAAGTTATACATGTTTATTACAGAAACTTGAGATGATACAATAAGTTGAAAATGAGAAGTAAAAATTATCCATAATCTTACAAGCTTAATTATCACTGTCAAATTTCTTCCATTTCCAACCCCGCTCACACTCTATACATACTCATACAGCTATCTGGAATAATGCTCTGCCTTTCTGTTTTAAACTTAATAATAACTGTATTATAAGCAGATTGCCTGGCTATAAAATAGTTTTTGAAACATGTTTTTTAAAATTATAGCGATGTCATTGTTGTTAGGTAGTTAGATTAGATTTTTCCCTTATAATAAATAATACTGCAATAACAAATCTTTTTGTGTCTTTAATTATTTTCTTAAGATAGCTCCTCAAAGTATAATCTAATCAAATGCTAAACACTTCATGGATTTTTTCAAATTGGAAAACCATCTTCCAGAAATAATATATAAATGTAGACAACCACCAACCCTCATGAAAAGGGTAGCAGAGCCTTGTAAAAGACGGTCACTTCACCTAGTTTAGGTAACTTCTTTTCACTAAGAATGCTCCAAGTTTATTTTTAAATATTCTGCTTGGCCTTTACATCCAGCATAGCAGAGAATACAAAGGCTGAAAAAATGCATAAAGAATTTTATACATTTTACTAGCAATTTAAGCAGCATTAACTTATGAACAGAATGAATAATGCTTTAGCCATCACGTATTATTTTAAGAAGATAGTAATTGAAACATAAGATTATTTAAGTGGTATAAAATTTTACAGTTAATGAGATTTCCACTAGCAAAGGAGAAAAGATTGTTTTAAGTTATTTCAAAATAAAAAATTATAATGCCATGCAAAAATCATAATGATGCAGTGGAATAAAAAAATTTCTCATACTCCGCTGACAGTAATCAATCACTCTGCTTCATGGATTATCTGCTTTGAGGATTATATGAAGTAAAAATTTAAAACATTTAAAAATGGTTTCTGCTCCTGTCCAGTACAGGGATTATCTTCTTTATCACCCAATCAACATATGCTCAGACCATCCAAACTCATTCTGGTACCACCGTAGGCAAAATGCAATTAGGAAGGAAAATTTACTGCTGAACACATCACAGAAGAAGATCCCCAAGCTCATATAAATAACTTCAGATTATCCACTACCTTGGATTCTCTCATTAGCAGAGATAATTGGAAGCTGAATAAAAATGTTATTCTATTTGCAGAAATCAGAGTATTCTCTCATAGCTACAATGCCTTCCTTTCAGAGTTTAGAGGTTTCTATAATCCAAAA
Source organism: Lyroderma lyra (assembly GCA_004026885.1). NCBI lineage: Eukaryota > Metazoa > Chordata > Mammalia > Chiroptera > Megadermatidae > Lyroderma > Lyroderma lyra. The sequence goes on from PVJL010012289.1 coordinate 27,666, forward strand.
AGATTTGGAAGAGGAGAAAAAGGTGAAATAATCAGTTTTAAGAGTAAGTATCTATTAATACGTAGTTATTATTATGTGTGTGTGTCCATGTGTGTGTGGCTTGTGTTCTAATAAATTTGTATTTACAAAAACAGGCAGGAGGCCAGATTTGACTCATGGGCTGTAATTTGCCACCCACTACCCTCCAGGATATCCAGCAGATGACCTGGCTGCTCCAGGGGACTGTGGCCCAGCCTACTCTTCTGTGAAATGGAAATATTCTAATGCCTGGTGCTGTGCTGAGTGTTGTACATGTGGGTGGAACAGGCAGTGTGCTGGGACTTTTTGACCAAGTGGTGGGTGTAGGAGCCAGAATGTGAGGGCCGTGATGGAATAGGCTGAGCCTTCCTCATAAGAAGCAACAAATGGTTTATTATGGATCAGGTCTACACACACATAGTCCCTGGGCCCTGGGCCGGTACTGTACTCTCTGAGTCTCTAGGAGCCGCTGTACTGTGGCCTGATCAGCAGCCCTCCTCTGGGGATGGCCCATTTGTAGCTCTTCAGAGAGGCCAACGCTTCTTCTACCTGTGGCTCCAGGACTCTGAGGTGAGGACACTTTTCCTCCTCCTACTGCAGCTGCAGCCCTTGTCACCCTCTGAGTTGCATGTGTGCAGGCGTGAGTCTCTCAGGCCTGGTGCGCCCTCTCCCCGGCCTACCTCTCCTCCTGCCATGGCTTATGTAGATGCTGGTTCTTGGCCTACTTCCAGGCTCTGAGGCCTGTCCCCTGAGGCCTTGAATTCTGCCAGGATTTGGCCTGGGCCAGGCCTCCCCATGGCCCAGGCCTTCTGCACCTTTCCGCACAAACTCCAGCCTGAGGGCATGGTCTGGAGGTAAAATTTGGTAACTCTTAGCACAGAGAACTCCGGGATTTATCTTGAGTGGGTCCCCATGCATGAGACCCTGGACTTGGCCTGCAGCTGGTCTTGAAGGCCTACAGCTGGTCTTGAAGGCCAGCAGCTGGTCTTGAAGGCCAGCAGCTGGCAAGAGGGCAGCACACCCAGGCTTATTATCATCATTTTTATGTCAAACCTCAAAGTAGAATGAGAAAAGTAAATGAGAAAACCAAGGATTTTGAGTCCTGAATTCGAATACAGTCTCTGCCACCAGCTAGCTCAGTGATCTGAAAGTAGAATTATCAATACATGGAAGCAATTGCTATTTTAAGATTTATAAAAACCTGGTCAGATAGTTTATTCCTAGTTTTCCTTGTATATTATCGTGTGCTGCTGTGCTTCAGGCGTGGTGCTAGGAACACAAGAGCATTAAGATACAGTTTTGCCTTTAAGAAGCTTAAACTTTAGAAGCAGATAAGTTGTCATTGGGAGTGACAGAAAATCCAACTTAAAATTATTTAAACAAAAATAGGAAATGTATTAGCTTGCATAACATTAAATAGTCCAGGGACAACACTGGTTTCAGATTTGACCTAAGCCTTCAAGTGATGTTCTCTTATTCTCCATTTCTTGGTCCCATTTCTTCATATTTGGTCCGTTCTGCAGCCTTGTGTTGTAAGATGAATTTTGGTGTGAATTTTCATTCAGGTTCTTCAGCCTAAGTATCACTACATTCTAGAAGCTGTCTTAGGGCACACACCCATCCCTGAACTAATCATTGGGGCTTGGAGAATGATTGGTGCTAAGTGGCTTTGCTCGAGATCTTGTATGGAATCTCTGGGTGGAGTCAATGGCACCAGACACAAAGAAAGCACAGTCCCCCAGAGAGAAATTTAGTTACCAGAAGAGAACTAGAAGCTAGGGAGTGGAGGAAAATGTCCACATTAGAGGTGGAAACATTAAGAGCCTAGAATATTAGACTCCATAATGTAGAGAATCCTGCAGAGACGCCTAAGAGCAGGTCCTGACTCAGTCTTCGCCAGGTCAGGGAAGTAGACCTGGGTTAACAATACTTAGGCTGAAACCTGGCAGGTGATAGTGGGTAACCTATGCTGGGCTAGAGAGTAGGCAGGGGCCAGGTCAGACATGTCCTGGAGCTCACGTGATGGAGTTTGGACTTGATCTTGAGGGCAGTTGGAACAGCTCTCTTCCTTTCACATTCTGCATCATTAAAGCATTTGTTTTGAATCTTCCCTACTTTGCCCGCTCATATTTTTATCCTAACTCTTCTCTGTTTCTATTTGCTATCTTAATTACAGGTAGGCACTCTGCCTGTTTTCTGCATATTACTTTTTCTGTGTTCCTTGCCATACACATCAACTTGGATTTAGTAGGTCATGTCTAGCATCAGCTCTGGTGAACAAAAACAGGAGAATTTCTAAATCCCTGAACTGAAGAATGGTTTTGACAAGGCACTACTCTCTATAAAGGAACTTAATATAGGACAGAGGTGGCATTTCAAATTGTGGAGTAAAGGTGAATTATTCATGAATGAAGTTGAGACCACTTAGTAGCCATCAAGAAAAAATCCGAAGTTAGATCCTTATCTTACACCAAATAAATACCAAATAGATTAATAATTTACAAACAAAAATCATAGTACTAGATGAAAATGAGGGAGTTTCTTTTAGAAATAATCTTATATTAAAAATGATGTTTATAAATATAAAACAAAACCTAATATTGATTAATTCACCAATTTATTAAAACCAGAAAATTCTGTAAGGCAAAAACTATCATTAACAAAACCAAAAAGGGGAGGGGGTGGGAGAGGAGGGGGGGAAGCTAAATATAAGGTGATGGAAAGAGAAGTCACACTGGGTGGTGAACTTATTATACAACAAGTTGACAATGCACTGTAGAATTGTATGCCTGAAACCTATGTAATCCTTGCTAACAGATGTCACCCCAATAAGTCTAACAATAAAAATGAATTAAAAAAAAAACCAAACCAAACCAAAAGACAAATGGCATACAAGGACAAATATATACAATTTACATTATCTACTGAGGACTAATTTTATTAATATTGAGTTCCCCTAAGTCAAACAGAAAAAGAATAACCTAAAAGAAAAAGCGATAGAAGCTATAAACAAGAGTTTACAGAAAAGGAAATACTGATGCTTTTTGAACTATGAAAAAAATGCTTAAGCAGTCTCATAATTAGAAGGAAGGTAAGTGAAACCATAACGGAGATCCTGTTTTTTACTTACAGATTATCAAAGATAAAAAAATCTTGAGAACGTTTTAATGACAGTGGGGAAATAGGCACTCCAACACATTGCTGGAATTTCAATCAATATAGATTTTCTGGAGGGTAATTTGGCAACAGCTACCACATTTACCCACTCACATACACTTGGCCGAGCACCTCCACTTACAGGAAAGTGTCTTACACGTACTTACCTACAGAGTTGTTTCTACAAGGCTGTTTATTGAATTATTGCAAGCCCCACCCCCCAAAAAAACCTTTGAGAGCAGGCTAGTTAAATAAATTATGGTACATTTATACCTGAAATATGAGCAACCATTAAAAATTACACATCATAAAATAGTCTACAAAATATGTTATGAAAGAAAGAGAGATGCAGAACAATGCATGTAATATTATGATGCCATGTGTGTAAACTGTACGCTAGTGTGTAAATTTGATAGCTCAGGAAGGCCACACAAGAAATTGGTTACAGTCACTGCCTCTAGGGAGGTAAATTAGCAGCCGAAAGACAAAGGTGGGAGGGGCAATTATTTTGTGCCTTTATTGCCTACTGAAAAATCTCTTCCTTCCAAGTACCTCTGCCCTTGGATGTTTCACAGGTCAGCTGACCCCCACCAACTATTTTGCTCTTCTGTTGAAATAAAACTTCCTCTCCCTAGCATTTACATCTTCCAGAAACTATATGCTAAGTTATCTAATGAGATATGCATATAAATCCTTCTGTAAAGTATAAAACACTGAACACACTGTTATTACTACTAGTCTAATATCTTGAATTATGTTCATTTGACCATCCAAGAGAGGACAAGTTGGAATAGAAAAATAAATTTCTCTGATCCTATATACAGGTATGTAGATCTAAGTGCTCCTCTTTTCTGTGTAGTTTTAATCTTTCTTTGTCAAAGAAAGAATCACATTTTTCCAAAGTTTAGTATGGTGCTTAGCTCACTGTGGGTGTTTAATGAATGTTAAGTAACAATAATACTAATAATAATAATAGCTATTTATGGATCATAGCACCACTTGATAATACTTTCCCACTACTGAATCATACCTTTTAGCAAGCCATTTTAAAAATGTATTCCTAACTAAATTAAGGTGCAATAACTCATAGTGAGAATTGATATTTATGTAAAAATGAGAACTGGCACAAAACCAATGATTTAAACTGCTTCTTTCAAATTCCTCCTTGGTGGCATTAATAATGGTGCCCTTTTGAAATGTCTTTTCTTCTTTCAAATACCTTATTATCACTGCGATAGGCTGGCGAGAGGGTATTGTCTTCCCATTTGCTGTTTTTTCCCTTCCCTTTGCTTTTATACTTTGTGATATGCCATGGGGGAAGGGCACCGAAGGGAATAATAACCTAATTTTAACCTTTAATTGCTCTTGCTCTTCAGCAATGGCTCCGGTTCTGCAGCGCTCCTGCTCCCTTTGCTGTCTCACTCCCCAGCTATGGCATGTGTGTCATGGGGGGGAGGTCAATGATCTCTGAGCAGCCCCCCAGTTCAGATGCTCTAGGTTTCTCTAAAAAATTGTATGTTTTATGTGCCTTTGGTTATTAAGAATTATGTCTACTTATTAAACTTGAATACAATGTTAACCCTTTAAAAGGATAAAAATTCTCGAGGTCCTTTAAGAATATGTCCTTTGGAGCTCAGTTTCAGAAATCTCGGTGTAATGAAAACATGCATTCACACCCCAGGCCTTCCCATATACAGGCGTCCCCCCTTATTTATGGGGGATGTGTTCCAAGGCCTCCAGTGGATGCCTGAAACTTCGGATGGTACTGAACTCTAGATCCATATAAAGTTTTTTCCTCTACATATAGACCTATGATAAAGTTTAATTTATAAATTAGGCACAGTAAGAGAGTAACACTAATAATAAGGTTGGACAATTATAACAATACAGTGCAATAAAATTCTGTGAATGTGGACTCGCTGTCTTCCAAAATACCTTATTGTACTGTACTCACCTTTTCACGGACAGGAAGCCTTTAAGGCTTCTCTTTGGCATATCTGAATTGCCAGTATCCCAGTCTTGTGCTTTTGGGCTGCTATTAAGTAAAAATAAGGGTTACATGAACACAAGCACTGTGATGCTTCGACAGCAGAGACAGCTGCTAAGTGACTAACAGGCAGGAACACAGAGTGTGGGGATGCCCCACAAAGGGGTGATTCACGTTCTGGGTGGGACGGAGCAGGTCGGTGCGAGATGTCATCACACTATACAGAACAATGTGCAATTGAAAACGTATGAATTGCTTATTTCGGGAATTTTCCACTTAATATTTCCACACCATGGTTGACCATGGATAACTGAAACCCAGAAAGCCAAACCGTGGCTGAGGGGTGACTATTGGATTGGCTATCTTATCTGGAATGCCCTTTCTCTGCCTGGCAAACTCCTACTCAGCGTTCAAAACTCAGCTGGAATGTCACCTCCTTTCTGAATCTCCTCAGCAAAGAAGAGAGGGCAGCTCCCTTCTCTGCTTCCGTACCATCTGGGCTCTATGCTTATCTGCTTCTGTGACTGTATTTCCCATCAGGCTGTGCGCTCCTTATCAGCGAGAGTGCTTCCTATTTATCTGTGAACTCCGTGGCTAGAACACAGGAAGTATTCAACTGAAGTTTCTTGCATACATAAATGAATACATTATTGGAAGTGAGAAGTCCTGAGTTTTAGCCCCAGTTCTGCTGGTAATAATGTGTGGTCCTGGACAACTTAATCAGCTTTCCCAGGTCTCAATTTCCTCAAGTATAAAATGCAGGGACATTTTAGAAGCTCTCTTTGGTCTATTGAATGGTTTTATTTTATTATTAAGATTATTAACTCCTTTTTGCAGGAATTATATATTGTGTCATTGTGCATAGCATACTGTTTAATAAATATTAATATTAAATTGCTCAGAAAAACATGAATCTAAAAACTAACTTATAATTGCATTGTTGGGCAAATGACTGGTATCACCTTAAATCAAAATCAAAGGGCTGGACCTCATGCACAGTTAGCCTTGAAAGAGCATCCATCATACAGATTTTATTCACATTCTTATGCATCTTTAAATTTAAAGGGCATCTATAGAGTGGTGGCAGAGGGCAGATCTCAAAGAGATAATAGTCAATGGAAATGAATGATAATCATTACATAAAGTTATGTCTTATTATTGAGCACTTATTTTGTGCCAGGTAAATTATTCTAATTTTCAACACAACCTTACAAAGGAGATTGTACTGAACCAAAATCTTAGAAAACCATTGAAGCAAGCCTTAGAAAAGTAACTTGCTATTCCAATTATCCATTGCTATGTAACAAAATCCCCCAAACATGTTACAAAACAACCATTTTATTATACTCCAGTTTTCTGGGGGTCGGGAATTCAGAAACAGCATGATGGGTGTACTTTGCCTCTGCTTTCCACTTGTGTACCCCTTTTAAACCCATGTCTATACATTATAGCCCTTGTTTTTAAAACAGCCATTTTAAAATACTGACACTTTTGTTTAATGCCTATCTTAATGGAAAATAGTGAAAATGAGGTTAATAAGTTAGGAAAGAAAAATTACTACACCATAAACACAAACCACAGATTTAATTTTACAACATTCATAACAGTTAAACATTGATGATCAAGTATTTAACAAACTTTTAATTTATTATTATTAATATTTGTGTTATCTGAAAAATCTTTAATAAATTTTATGCAGATCACTACCCAATTGAAACATTGTTAGTGAGATCATTGAGCTTGCTTTGATGCCCTTAGTTTCTTGAAATCAGGCTCAAAAGATGCAAGATACAGTCTTAAATGCAGACTTGCACTAAGCTAGTTGTGGTATTTATTTTTCATGAAGGGGTAAGAAGGAAAAGCTCTCTCTGCTAGTTCAGTGTTAGTAAGTGGTAAGAGGTATTTGAGTGCCTCCTCACTGAGCTGTGCGTGTTCCTCACTGACATCTACCCACAAGGTAATAAGAGGCTTTCTTTTAAAATCAGAATTTAAAGAAGACTTGGTTGAAGTTTGATTAACTGCTTTTTCATTGTTTGATAGTTTAGCTTCTTTGAAGAATTTTCATTGAAGGGAGCTGCCATCCAGTTGTTTTCTTTTCCATGTTGATGGAAGTACATAAAAGGACACTTTACGACCTTCCAAGTGACTTACAATGTTCTCTTTCCCATTTTGGGAGACGCGCAGGTCATTGTAGGATAAGAAGTTGTGCAGAGTTTCAAAATCTTCAGGCTAAACTCTTTTAACACTTACTTACCAAAACACAGTTAACTTTTACTCAGTTGATAATTAAACTGATCAAACAGTCTGGCTACAGATGTATTTATATGCTTGGGTAAGTTCTAGAAATGTTGCAAATGGATTGTTCTGAAACTGGATGGACTCACCTGGCTGTTGGAGTTGTCTGGGAAGGTGAGACTGGGATTATTTGTGGAGCCTACTAGGACAATAGTCCTCAACCCTGGCAGTACATTAGAACCACCTTGGAAACTTCTATAAAATGCTGATGACGGTAACCCCAAAACTCTTAAATCAGAATCTATGAGGGTAGAGCCTGATGCTGGTATTAAAAAACAGCAAAAAACTTCCCAGATGAATAAAATTGCAGTCACATATGAGAACCACTGCACTGAGGACTTGTAATGTTTATAGCTGAGAATCCCTGAACTAGAATTCAGAAAGTTGGGAGAGTGGGATCAATTCTATGCCAGGAACAAGAGCCTCATTATCGGTAGGGAACACTCTGCAGAGGTGGAGGAGAATCAGGATTGCCTAGCATCAGTGGTTAGAGCTGGTCTCACTTTGGGTCAGGGCAGCAGTGAGCATGCCTCAGGAATTGATGAAGGAGCCCACTCTACTGAAAGAGAGTAGGAAGCCCAAGATTCGAAGTCCCTCAAGTCTGGCTTGGTGTGCAGGCTGCATATGGGGCATGGAGTGGGTGTAGTGAGGGGGAACTTGGCCTATGGAGACAACAGCAACAAGGCAGAAGGTGATATTAATTGAACAGATTTGGTCCTAAAGCAACGGCCTGAACAACACAATCTGGGGATAGACGAAGCACAGAAATTCGGAGAATATGTCTCTAATGATGTTCCTTTTAATTTATTTAATGGTACTATATTGTTTCCTTTATTACATTATCAGTTGTAATTTTAGGTGAAAGTTATCATTCCTACAAGTGAAATAATTCTTCACAATTGCAGAGAATTTTTAAAAATCTCAAATTAATACTAATATTAATAAACATCAATTATTTGTTAAGGCTTATTTCACTGCTATTTCTTTTAACTATTGGGTACTGTAAATCATTATTTTAAGAGAATTTTTAAAGTTATTTTAAGGACTTTTGTTCAAATTGTAACTTATTACTGCTGTACAGAGAAGTCAAAGTAATACAGTGTAATCACACCAGATGCTCATATAACTTAGACAAATCAAATTCCCCTTACTTGAAAAACAAATAAAAGAAGAGGTAGGAAGAAATAATTTAAATACTGCAAACAATTCTGCTGTATCACTACATGAGTGAACGACCTTCCATCACATTTTGTGATTCTTGTATTTATTGCTTACACCACATATTTATGCATATTTATTCCTGAATGTAGTTATAACATGAAACTGCATATATTCATGCACATAGTATTTTATGAGCAACATGCAGAAATGCTACAAATAATTGAAAATACGTATTCTTGACTTTCGTGTGCTAACAGTGCTACCTATCCCACACCCAGGATACTATTCCAGTGCACGTAGTGCTATTCCTACAGACGATGACATCAGCGTTCTCCGTAATCACATGACCACTTAGGCCTTAGAACTGAAGGGCTGGACATTGTCAGGAAGTGCTCCCCAGCACGCATTGCCCAGACAAGGTGCCTCTTCTCTTCTGGGCTTTTCTAGAATTAGGTCCTGAACTGTAGAGTCATTTTGCTTGTCTGTTTGTCTTGCCCCTAAGATTATGAAGGCCTTGACAAGAGAGTCTCTTCCTTGTGTTTCCAGTGCCAGGCATGGTGTTTGGCATATAGTAGGTGCTTGGCAAGTATTGATATGATAAATGTTATATTAATCTCTTCATATCTATGTCTGATCCGTTTCAGAGGTAGTTAAGAGAGTTTGAATTTAATTCCTGTCATTTCAGACCCAAGCAACTGCAGACAATTTTCTTTTTCTTTCCATGCCCCAGGTTTGGAGACCACGCAACCACATTTTATAAACTGTTCCATTGCTCATCACCAAGAAATCCATAATGTGCGAACAAAATTTCACCTGCTTTATGTTCCCTTCTGCTTTGCTCATTCTGTGTGAGCAAGCAAAAGGTACATGGAAAAACTGCTTTCGAGAAAGTAGGTCTTACTTAGAAGGTTAGCCCTGGGAAGGAATGGCAAGACAGAAGCCCGGGGCACGGACTGTCCCTGCATTCTTTCTTCACAAATGACGTCAGCCTCAGGACAGTTTTGGGTGGCGATAGTTCCCTTCCGCATGGATGTATTCACGTTTACGTATCTGTTGTCCCAGACGTTTTCAGTACTGGCCGACATTAGTGTATGGGCTGAGCCATGTACCCAGAGGTACCCTAGGAAGGAGTAAAGAAACTTACGGAGGGCTGCAGTGGACCGGGGACATTTTCATGTCTTCCATAGATAGGTGCCGCACACACCATTTCAGATTTAATGTGTCTCCATTCTTAATTCCAGACACTCACATCATAACCTTCATTTTTCCTTAGCAGGTTTGACATTTCCATGAGCACGTATGCCTGGGGCCTGATCTGGTACCACAAGTTCATGCACTTCTTACGTATCTTCCCTGCTGTGGGTGTCAGCCTGTGACTTTGCTATGACAGCAGAGGGACATAAGTAGCCAAAAGTTAAGGGAATCTGGAGTCATTAGCAGGCTCTGATTTAAAAGAGGTCACTCAGCTAAAGCTCTGCAAAAGAGCTGAATTTAGAGTAGGTTAAAAAAAGGTGGAGTACACTTCTCCCATGAGGAAATACAAATGGCCAACAGACATATGAAAAAATGCTCATCCTCATTAGCTATCAGGGAAATGCAAATCAAAACCACAATGAGATACCACCTCACACCTGTGAGAATGGCTATTATCAACAAGACAAGGAATAACAAGTGCTGGAGAGGATGTGGAGAAAAAGGAACTCTGGTACACTGCTG
>PVJL010012290.1:8093-37931 GCA_004026885.1 Lyroderma lyra
AAAAAAAAAAAAAAAAAAAAAAAAAAAAAAAAAAAAAAAAAAAAAAAAAAAAAAAAAAAAAAAAAAAAAAAAAAAAAAAAAAAAAAAAAAAAAAAAAAAAAAAAAAAAAAACTAAAAAGAGAAAATCATGATAACACCAAAATATGCAATATTTCAATGCTTTTCAGATACCAGGAGGAATTTACACTTAGCAATGCTCCAATGAAACTCACTCACAGAACCAGTGGACAGAGGTGGGCAAAAATCAGTGAAAGAGCACATCTACACCAGACCCCCATTCACAGTAGGGCAGGAAACATCAGGGATGTTTCACATCTCCCAGTCCAGCCCTTTCTTTCTGCACTGACTCTACTTATTCTAGGACTACATGAGCAACAAAACAGTACTCCTCAAAGCTGTTAAAAATCTTTAGATCCAAAATCCAATAAGGCAACCATTTCACACTGCCCATCAGTTTCCTCCCAGTTCATTTCCCTTCTTCTCCAAACAAGATTCCAAGATTCACCATGATGTTCACACCTTTGTAAATACTCTCAAGTCCCTGCTCTTTGTAGCTGGCAATAACCAGCCCTGGATGAACCCTACTTCCTGCCTTCTCTGCATCTATACCAAGAAAACTAAATGCGACAGTAGAAAATGAACCTGAACCAATGAACAGGCTTAATGTTGTATTTAGCATTGCAAATTATAAACTGGAAATTTTACTATCATTGCCATCTTAAATGCAGGTAAATTACTTTAAAGAAGCAACATGTAAAACTGACAGCCGACTTCCACATGAAACAATGGATGCCAGAACATTAATGGTATCCATAGGATACTGAAAAAAAAAAAGAACTGCCTTGTTAGAACTCTATACATAGCAAAGATATTTTTCAACAATTAAAGTAAAATAAAAATATGTAAAGACAAACAGAAACTGAGGTAACATATTACCAGCAAGCCCATATTAAAGAAAATACTTAAAGAATATTCTTTTAGCAGAATGGAAATAGTCCTACACAGTAGCCCACAGAATCAGGAAGGAAAAAACAAGCAACATAATGTCAAATATATGTAAAATTCCCCCCAAAATTTACCTTTAAAAATACTAATGTCTATTACTTTTATTCAATTTTGTACTCGAAGTTCTAACCAGTGTAGTGAGGCAAGAAAAAAATAAAAGATAAAAGGATGGGAAATGAAAACATATAACTTTCATTATTCTGACATGATATGTAGGATCATGTACTTAGAAAATTCAAAAGAATATGCAAGTTATTATAATCAGCAAGTGAATTTAGCAAAGTTGCTGGAAATAAGGCACTATACAAAATTCAACAGTATGTCTATGGATTAGCAATAAACAGAAAAAATGCTTTTAAAAACAACATTTATAATAGCATCAAAACTACCAAATAAATACCGGGGGGGGGGGTGCAATATAAAAGACCTTTATGCAGAAAATTATGCTATTGATAGAACATAAAAAGAACAAAATACATGAGAGATTTGTCACATTTAGGACACGAATTCTTCCCCTAAATTTATGTATACTGTCAATGCAATCCCAGTCAAAATTTGGTTTTGTGGAACTTGACACATTGATCTAGAATAGGTACTAGAATAGCTAGGGCAAACTTGATGCAGAATAAGTTGGTATAAGTCTACCAGATGCCAAGACTTACAATAAAGCTACAATAATTAACACAGCATAGTATTGGCGCAAAGACAGACAAATAGACCAATGCAACATAACAGAGAACCCAAAACAGACCCAGGCATATTACCATGGGTACCTGATCCAAGGTAATACTACTAATTCATTAACTGTACATTTGTATTTTATGCATTTTTCTATATGAGTAGTTAGTTCACTATAAAAAAAACTTTTTAAAAAACACATAAATGTATTGATAATTAAAATTAAAATAATATTAAAGAGGAATGAAATTGTTACAAACTAAAAATAAAGAAACCAATTTAGTGTATATACCCATTTTAACATTAAATGTGAAGAGAGTAAATTATGCCATTATAAGGAACTTTCAAATTGAGTTAAACAACAAAACATAGTTGTATGTTTACAAAAAGTACCTTTAAAATGATCAAGAAATGATGAAACTACAGAGGTAAGCATAGAAATAAGCAAGGAAATATAAGTTAAAAGGAAAGAAGGAGTGGCAAGGTAGAAACTAAATTTAAAAGCATTAAAATGTATAAAGACAGACACTACATAATGAAAAAAGACACTATGAAAATGACATATCATAAATCTGTATGCATCAAACACAATAGCAAGAAATGTAAACAAAAGTTAAATTGCAATTATAACTTGATAAAAATATAGTTATACAGAAAGGCTTCAATGTACCTTCTGAGCCTGATTAAGGACAAAGGAAGAGAGAACAAAATTATATAAGATTAGGAATAATCAAAGAAGATGTAGATACAACAGAGATTTCTTCAAATTATACCATCTATGGCAATAAATTTGAAAATCTGGATAATTTCTTAAAACTATATAAATGAATCTGGGAACAAATGAAAAGCTCAAGTATACCAATTATGTAATAAATGACATTGGAAAAGTGTTTCAAGGCCTACCATTGAGAAGGTACCAGGACCAGGTGATTTCATAACTTACTTCAGGTAACTTAAGAACAATTATTCCAATATTATTTAAATTATTCCCAAATGAAGAAAAAGATGGAAAACTCCCAAATGCATTTTATGAAGCCAGGAAAACTTTAATACCAAAACCCGATATATTACAAAATAAAGAAAACCATAATCTCACTTATTAATATAGATGCAAAAATTCTAAATAAAATATAGGCAAGCAATATTGAGGTAATTCAAAAGAATTTAAAACAAAACAAAACAGGAAACAAAACGAGTTCCCAGCAATAAAGTAATACATAATACTACATCTATACTGTGGAATATTAAGCAGCCATTAAAAAGGATGAAACAGAGCTATACCATTCAACTTGGGCAATGTTTCTGGATGTGTTTTTGAATGACAAAAGTGAAATGCAGAGAAGTGCATACACCATAATCCCATTTTTTTAAAGTGAATGTTGATCACAATCCAAAACTGTATGTGCACCGTGTGTGTGTGTGTGTGTGTGTGTGAGAGAGAGAGAGAGAGAGAGAGAGAGAGGCAGATGAACACAGAGAGAGAGAGAGATGAACATGGACACAAACACAGAAGGGATCCCGCCAGGCTGCTAATACAGATTACTGGCACAGTAAGTAGGGAGGAGGGTGTGCAGGGCTTAAAAAGAAAAACTGGACAGAACATATGATATGACTTACACTGATATTCAGGAAATTAATCAAAGGCTGCTACAATACGGATTCAGATATATGGTGATTGCCATGAGTATTCCTCCTTCACGTCCCCCATTCTCAGTCTATCTCACAGTCATCTGCCATTTCCACATCCATTCAACTATTATTACTCCTATACAACATAAAGTCCCACAATCTTTACTTTTGTGCATTTTCTGACAATCCTACTGAAAAATACTGTTTTCCATTAACCATTAACCCTGCATTTTATAAAATTAAACTTTCAGACCATGCTTTTCAAGTTGGGGTACAGTTTTACACACAAATGCAAGTACCTACGTATAGTGAAATTATAAAAAATAGGGAGTTGGTAGTTATATGTTTACTGATTGTTGAATGTCTATCAAATGAAAAAATTAGCTATAAAAAAATAGGTGTATTCTATTGCAGTAAAAACAAGCAAAATCCTAATTATAAATGTATGCTTAAATATTGTTAAGTGAAAGAGGAAGTTGTGGAGAGTATTCACAAGGCCATTGGCACAGGTTACATAAAGGGGCAGAAGGCAGAGTGGAAGGGACAGATGACTAGCTTTGCTTTGATACCTCTGCATCTTATTATTTCACTCATTACAATAAACAGAAAAATACTGCTTTCGAAATCTGAAAACATTAAGTAGTGAAATGAAAAATAAGTTGCAAACAAAAGTAAAATAAATTGAGTATCAATTAGCACCTACTTCATAAGACCTGTTGTAAAGATTACATGATAATCTATGTAAAGTGTTTAGCATATTGCTTAACACGTTGCAACTGCCCAATAAATGTTAGCTATTTTTTACTCTACAAAAGAAAAAGACTAGAGTGATCAGTGGAATTTACAAAGCTAAAAAGATAAGGCCTTTGAAAATGATGCAATTTTTTTGTATATTACTGAATCTGTTCTCTTTTGAAATACAAGGACTCATATTATGATAACCATACAGCTCATTAAACACACTTTCATTAACAGTAAAAATAAAAGTACAATTAGTTAAATAATTGTAATTTTATTAAACAATAAAAAGGACATGGCAATCTTTTGCCTTGAAGGCTACTTTAAGAACTTCAGCACCGTCCTATGGCTTTGTCACTATGTTTCTGTCACAACCACTTCACATGAGAGCTGTTTGGGCCCTGGGTCTTTTTCCTCCTGTTAGAGAACACTTATTATAGAGTGCAATTCTTACAGAATGGAGAGAGATGCTGATGCTCTTCTTGAAGGCCTGTCCGACTGGGAATTCCATTCCTCAATATAAGAAATCCATTCCTAAATACAGAAATTCCAGTCCCAGTTCTGAGAATTTCCTAAAGGCACATTAGTTTAGATATAACCTACAAACTGAATTTGGTCCATCAATAGTATTTTTATTGTCCAATGAAATGGCAGAGTAAGTTCATAAACTGCATGAGTGTGTTATTGGTCTCGCTACTTACATGGAATTGACTTTCTCTTCGGGGCCTTGCACTTGGCCTGTCACAGTGCCTTTGCTCGTATTCTTCACCCAGCCAACTACTCCTATTTTCTTAGCCTCACCTTCGGTATACTGGTTTCAGGAGAAAACAAGAGAAAGGACGTCCGTCATCAAAAGTCTGAATTCATAACATACTTGATGCCAACATTCAAAAAGTACTAAGCTGGTAACTTTTTCCTAAAATGTAGTCCATGCCAAAAGTTTGTGCAGGTGACCTATAATAATATCTCTATGTACAAGGACCTTCACTCAAGTGGAATTTTTAAAATTCCACTTTCAGTAAAGACAAGCATATTATGAGAATATAAACTGATAGTGGGAATTACTTCAGAAAACTGTTTCCAAGATATGTTTGGGATCCATAAAATTCAGTTGCCTTGACCTCATGCCTGCTAAAACGAAATTATATTGTTAATTTTGGTTCCAAATGATGATCACTCAAAGATTCTCAATCACTGAGGGAAAAAATCCAGTTATGACCAATAGAAAGTACTGGATTAAAACAGTCTGATGGTTTCTGTTGGCTCTGGACTTGCCACACACAAATGTTATCTTTCGCTATTGGTAAATTTATTTCTTCTATTATTCTTAACAGTATTTTTAAAATTACTTATCCCAGTTCCAAATTAAGTTAAGCTATTAGCAAATGAAAACCTAACAACATTTTGATTTTGAATTATTTTAATTACATCATACTAAAATTCCTGTGGATCCAGTCTACTAGAACTTGTAAAAACATGGTCTTCTCCCATTTGGACATCAGGATGATCAACGTGCCTATACTCCACGTCCCCAGCTAAACGACACGAGGCAAACCGATATGGTTAGAGCTAGGGTGGCTACAGCTGACGTAGATGTAGGAGATCATTCTGAAAAGAAGTCAAGTTCTCAAAGGTAATAATGAAAAAGGAGACAATCTGAACTGCAGGGGATGCGACTATTTCAAAATGTGGAGACTTCACTGGTGGGAATATGTTAGAACACTCAGAGGTTAGGAACAGGTTTAATCTAGTGACTGCCAGCTCGGATCATAGGTGAAAACACAAGCCATATTTAACTTTTAGGAAAGGAGTATATTAACAAAACAAAAAATGTAAAGGCCACAAAGAGTTTTAACTTCTTAAAACCTGGGAGCCACTACCTTATGCAACATAAGCATTTTTCACTTTGTAACTCAATATACATACCCTTGCCTGCAGGGTTTCTTCCACCCAGAACAAGTGGAAGAGTCCATACTTTGTATTTAATATACCTAATCAAAGTGTTTCATTTGATCACCCAAAGAGAGGTACTTTTGAAATTCATAGAAAACATTAACTAATAAGGTTGTAATGTTTTTAAGATGTTTTAAAGACTTAATAAAAATCTTCATCAGTAATTTGTATTTGAAGAAATACAAATGTGTTTTCATTTGCTGTAAAGAGCAGGAAATAAGCAGCAGACTACCACTACATAGAAAACTGCTCTACTTTTGGGATCAGATATAACCACGGCAGGCAACATGACAAAATAAATTAATAAACTGATTAGATTGACTTACCATTCTGAAACATACACCTGTATAAAAGAAAGATAAAAAGAAATGTCAGCTTTTGTACCTTTAAAAAAATGATATATTTCCTAACTTTACTTTCATCTGTTTAAATAAATAGTAAGCAAAAAATATCACCAAAAATGTTACTATCTAAATGTATTCCAAGTGTTTTCTTTTAACATAAAAAGAGAAAAGGAAGATTACTTTTGGAGTAAAATAATTATCTGAATATTCCATTTCAGTTGAATATTTCATTCAAAGTATACTAAAATGTCAAAAGCGCATGCAACTGAAGTGAACGGAAACATTTCCTACTCAGGTGATCTGTGGACCAGTGTACCAACAGCACCTGAGAGTTTTTGCTTTTCTTTCCTTTTATTTCTTGGTGACATTTTTTAAAAATTGAGATATAATTCACATAACATTAAATTTACCCTTTTAAAGTGTTCAAAGTATACTAAATATAAAGTGATTTTTAGTATATGAACGTTTTACAACCATCACCACTATTTAATTCCAGAACATTACCATCACCCCAAAAAGAACACCTCCCTCATATTTCCCTTGAGCAGTCACTCTCCAGTCCCTACTTTCCCCATCCCTTAGGAAGGAAGTCAGGGCCAAGTCTCTGTGATTTCCTCAGCTTTTCCCTCAAGGTTTCAAGATGGCTGCGGTAGCTCCAATCATTACACTCACCCCACAATCAGGAAGAGGAAGGGTGCAGGGGGAAACCCCTGGCTGAGTCAGCCCCAGTCAAAGAGCCTTCCTAAAAGCCTTAGTCACCTCTATCTATAGAACAAGGGTAGTCAATTTTGGTCACCATACAACCTCCCTGACTTTTTCTATCATTCCACACCAAAAAATCTCTGCAGTACAGATTATCTTGAAGTACTTCATTCAGAACTAAACAGTTGCGCTCCCTCTAGATTTTACAACTTATTTTTAGAGAAGAAAGCTTCCCCTCCGTTGTGACAGTTCATTCTTTGAGGAGGAACATCCATTAGTGTGACACCCCTGGCCACTGTCTGCCCTGTTCCTGACCTCTCCCCAGGGACACGCAGTGACTTATCTAACACTAAGTTTGGAAGGAGAAACATGCATACCGCAAGTGCTGCTGCTTCCTCCTTCTCCTGGGAGGGAGTTACTCTCAGAGCTCAGACCTTCTGCTCTGCTCGCAGGGGAGGCCTTCCTGTGTCAGGGTCAGTGTGTTTCATTCTGTATGACAGATTATTATAAAGCCCCCTTACCTGTAGATACACACCACATACCCAAAACTCTGCTTTACTCTCTGTTTTACTTGTCAATCAATAATTCACACAATGAAGAGGGGTGTTATTTATTCAGCCTCTCAACCACAACCCCTATTTTAAAGCCTGAGAAGGAATGCTCCTCAAGAGGTGTCAGGACCTCCAGTCCATTAACTTTGCAAAGCAATGAACCATGAGTAAATGGTTCATTGAAACTCTGAGGTGAACATTTGCAAAGGAAATCACACTTTAAATCTACAAAGAAATACTGCTATTTAAAGAAATTGTATGACCAATTCTAAACATCAGTATTCTTTCATGTAAAATCAAATTTTCCTATTGTGATGTACCCCTTCATCCTGGGGTCTGACTGCATGTGTCAATTTGGAAAGCAGTTCTTCATGATTTTAAACACCTTTAAATGTTGAAAGGCCGGGAGTTCCCTGGTGGTGTAGTGGCTAGGCTTCGGTGCTGTCAACGCTGCAGCCTGGGGTCAACTCCCAGCCAGAGAACTACCCACATTAAAAAAAAAAGTCAGAAGGCCTTCTTTATATGGAATAAAATTCCGACTCACTTTAACCTTTCTCCATCCATCTAGTGTCTGTCCCCTAGAGCCACACACCATGGCATGTTTCAAATTGTCGAAACAGACACCACACTGTTTCTTCTCCAAACCAACTATCCCCAAGCATTTTAACTTATTTTGAGATACTTCTGAAATCCCCACTAAAAGCACAGCCTGAAGAGGATATAAAATCAAGCCACCAGCTTGACCTTCAAAATAATATCCTTATTTTCTACTGAGAAATACAAATATAGGTACACAAATAACTGCAGTTGAAAGCAGAATGGATTAAAGAGAAATAAAAATAAGAATTAGAAGTATAAATGAAAATATTAATACTATAGGAACAAAGAAGAGAAAGGGAATTAGAATTAACCGTAGTTATGTTTCTTGACTGTAATGTACTAAAATTTTCAACCTCTGAAACCGCTTTTCTGTTTACCTGTCTACAAAAGGAAAAATGTGTCCACCTAAATCATGTCGTGTCTGAGAAATCTATTTAATAATTCATCCCACTTTTCGTTTTAAGTAATCTTAAAGAAAACTGCTATTTATTTTGATAGTCCAATAAGCTATTCCTCTTCACACACTAAGTTAATACTGCCAAAAAGACACTGTTGAATTTCCAAAGCACACATAAAACCACAGATTGCCACACTCTACTTCCACTGGTGTCATTCGTGTTTACGTAAGAGCTGAAAACGTATCAGAGGACCTATACACTGCTTACTCAGCTTCCCTTTAGAACCTTCAGACTATATGATTCTAGATACAACTGTAATGACACGTTTACAGGAACATTATAAGCCATGCCACGGTTATAAAATGCTCTAAAAAACACAGGTCAGTCCCCTGCTCCCTTAGCCCCCAGGTCAACAGAAGTAGGTGGAAAAAAATATGGAGCTTCTATGGAGAATGTGGAGATTTAAAAGTAGAGGATGTAAAGAGAAAGGAAAAAAGAGTACCCTAATAGTGGAGAAAGCTGACGAACTCCATCCCTGCTAGGTGATCAA
Source organism: Lyroderma lyra (assembly GCA_004026885.1). Lineage (NCBI taxonomy): Eukaryota > Metazoa > Chordata > Mammalia > Chiroptera > Megadermatidae > Lyroderma > Lyroderma lyra. The sequence continues at coordinate 17,242 of PVJL010012290.1, forward strand.
GGTCAACAGTGGTAAGTCATAGGGATAGTATGTACCCTTGACATGGTATGATGAGAGTAGCACTTTACCTGTGATCTTTCATCTAATAACCCATAATCCAAGTCTTATCAGGTAACTCCCAATTGGGAAGCATTCTACAAGGTGCCTAACCTCAAAGTACTCCTCAAAACTGCAAGGTCATGGCAAAAAGGCAAGTATGAGAAACTGTCACAGCCTAATGAAACAAGATGGATAAATAAAATATGATATCCTCGAATCCTGGGACAGAAAAAGAACTTTAAGACTAAGGAAATCTGAATAAAGTATATACTTTAGTTAATAATAATGTATCAGTATTGGCTCACCCGTTGTGACAAATGTACTACACTAATGGAAGACGTGAACAACTGGGGAAACTGAGGTATATAGGGACTGTCTATAGTATCCTTCCAACTTTTCTATAAATCTAGACTGTTCTAAAACCAAAAAGTATATATTTTATTTAAAAATACAGGAAGAGAAGCAGCAATGGAAAATAGCAGCAGCCTAAGGTTCTATATGTAGACTTTGTAAATGGGCCTGAGAGGCAAATCCACTATTTGTAATATCATTTCTATAAATATATTTTCCTGAATTCTAAACAACCAATTTATAACTAATTCTTGGAATACCATGTTCGTAAATTAGGGTGTATTTGAGAACAAGGCAGGGTATATTTGACCCTTAGAACACAATGACTGCCATTTTGTCATCAAGGATATTTTAAACTCAAACATTCTAAATGGAAATATAACACACCTTGTTTTCGGGTGGAAAACATTTGTCATAAACTTCATGAAGCCAATTTAATCCAATGATCAATTTTCCAGGACAGGGCGGTTATATCATTTTTCATGTTCATTTTTCATGTTCATTTTATTGGGAATAGTTTCCACTTAAATATTTTTATGATAATTTTATCACTCTCTATTTTGTCCATATTAAATAGTGCCAATTATAGCTTCCTCCATTTTAAGTTTACTGTCATAGCCACTATTTCTAACAAGCCAGTTTTCACTAAGACGTCATACTTTTAAAATAAAAGTTAATTTTACAATGTTCCCTTTAATTATTGTCCATTTTATAGTATTAAAATTAAATTTTTTATTTTTGATTGTCAATTATTTCTACATAATCATTATGAATCAGACAAAAGGCAAATAGTTTGTATTTATTTCTAAGTAATCTAAGAGAAAATTTTGAGACACAGAGAGATACATAAATAGTGACAGACGGCATGAGGAAATGACAGAGACAGTGTCAGAGGCTGTAGCTTTTGAGTATGCTGACTGATCACTGACTAGTGCAAACTTCCTTGGAGCCAAAAGAACCATAAAAACGTCGTCAGGATCATCTGAGGACTAATCCAAACAGCTGGGTCCCAACGTGCTGCGTCAGTGTATGTATGTATTCAGTGAGTAAATTAAGAGGAAGGCAAAATAGAGGTGAAAGGATACTGGGAGAAGAACCAACATATTATAGGATCAAGAGCACAGGCTCTGGTATTGGACTGCCAAGGTTTAAATCCCAACTCATTATGTAACCTGGGGAAGTTACTCTCTGTGGCTCAATTTCTCTATCTGTTAAATGAGGACATAGTTGAAGTTACAGGGTTGAGAATTAAATGAGACAATACATGTAAAATATTGAGTACCGAATATTGGCATATCCTAAGTTCTCAGCAAATGCTGGTGTATATGTCTGCAAACAAGTGACTGACGTTGTCCCAGACACTATGCCTGATAAATCAATAGTATGCTTGTACTCTCTTCCATTAACTATAGGACTTATTGCCCTAAAGCTCATTTTTCAAATCCCACTGTTTATGGATAGTACTTTTATCTTTCCTATATTTATACTGTTGCCCCAAATTGATCTTCATATAACATGCAACCATTATATGCACAAAAATATGCAATTATACAGTTAAAATCAAAAGAAATACATTATGTATTAACAAAACATTGTATAATGGAAAAATGCAGGTATTAGAGTCAGAGAGATGCAGGATCAAATCCCATTTGTCAATTTAATGCTTGTCAAGTTACTGAACATCTCTGTACTTATTTTCTCATTGTTAAAACCAGAATAAGATATATATGTCAATAAAATAAAAAAGATATTCACAAAATTATAAGGATTAAGTAAATAATAATAAGATGCTTGGCACATGTAACACCCCCAGTAAATGTCACACATGTGGGTACACACACACACACACACACACACACACACACACTCAATTACTACCATCTCTGTCCAGGAGACAGAATGTTTTGTCAGGCAATCTTTGCCCCCATTGTCATTATTATGTACCGTGTTTCAGTGATTTACTGTAGGAATTTTCAATCCGGAGTTATCTAGCACAGCCCTGGATGTACCCAAAAACTTTATAAAGGGCGCAAAGCCATGGATAATTTTAAGGGAATCAACTTCCAGATCCTCAACTTCCATCTGTATTCTTTTCTAAAATCATCAGAGAAGTCACAAGGCGTCTGCGGTGTTCCTCCTGTTCTACCTCCATACATCATTCCGTGAAAGGCCCTTCTCTTTACAAAAGAAAGGCATGCTCTCACCCATCTATTAAAAAGTTTTATTTTAAATGAATTCTGGTAAATATTAATATTCCCTTGGGTCAATTTCAGTGACGTAACATTAATTTAGAAATAATAATTACAATAAGCCAGCATTCCACCTTTTGCAACTATTTAACCTTATAATGAAACAAAAATTAAGATGACATTTTAATGTCATCTTTTAAAAGCTACACAGGAAACAAAAAAAGTATACTCTCCGACAAAGTGAACCCTCAAACATCATCGAGGTATCCTTCCTGAAACTTCACGTCAAGCCCAGTAGTTTCAGTGGTAAGTAATGGGATCACTAACTGAAGGGCCCTCTCCTATTTTCCTACCCAAATTCATTCCTCCCTCTTGGTTAGACACCCCTGTACCCCGTGTCTGCTCCCGGAACCCCGAGGCCTGTCCCTTCGCCCTCCCGGTTCTCCGCTCTTCCCCGCCCCCGCCCCCCCACGCGCGCCCGCTCTCCGGCGCGTGCGCGTTTCGCTCCTTCCCACCCGCGGCTGCTGTGTCATGGCCCAGCGGAAGTCCCGGGCACACGGGGGAGGAGCTGCCATAAAACGGGAGGCTCTCCTCTCCCCTTCCTCTCCCCATCACTTTGGTCTCCCACTGCAGGCGCTCCCCTACCCTGAACTCTCCCGAACACCTCGTAGTCCACGGATTTGAGGGGCCCTGCGGTAGACATGGCGGCGGCGAGCCCTCTGCGGAGGAGGCGGAGCGGGCTTGCGGGCGCGGCGACTGCAGTGGCCGCGAGAAAGAGGGAGCACATGGGACCGCTTGGCGCACCCCGCGCCTGTCAACCGCCCGGGACGCGAGCGCGCCGGCGTCACGCGTTGGAAGGCGGCAAATGGGAGTGCGGGGTCGGGGAGCCAGGGCAGTTCGGGACTCCAGAAGACAGTGACCGCCCGGCGCCTGGCGCCCCTGGCCTCCTCTCCCTGGCTCTCCCGTTTAGTGGAGCCAGACTGGCTTCCCGGAAAGGACGCACCCTCCGCGCTCTCCCTACGATTTAATAAACCGTGGTGCTCGGTTCTCAGTATTTGTAAATAAAAGCCGGATGCTGTGCTTAGATACCCAAAATTGATTGCTTTTGAAATGCAAGACCTATCTTGGGGGTTAGAGTATTTGGTTAGTGAGTTAATTTTCATTAAATGTTTAGGTGACTGCCAAATCTTTGAGGCGATTTTGAGCCCCTTCTGAAGGTGCTGTCTGCATCTTCTTCATCTCGATTGCGTTAGAAAGGCTTTGGGCCCAAATCCTTAGTGTAAAGGAATTGTGATATCCTTTTAAAACCTAAACTCGCAGTGAAGAAAACATAAAAGTTATGTGCTATTCACTCATACAGCCTTTTCATGTTTTTGATTATAGTTAAGCAGCATCCCATTTGCCTAAAAGGTTAAAGCAGTTTATGCTTAGAAAATTTTACTTCCTGGTGAGCTAATATGAAATCTTAATTTAAGCAATCCACCACTCCAAAGAATCTGGATACAGCAATTGATAATCTGCTGCACTCTAGAATTCCAAGTCCTTTTACTTGTGAGAATTTGCACTTCTCAACATATCGTTTGGCTTCAATACCTTTGCATATGTCTCTGCATCTGGCCACAGAGTTAAAATAGTCCTCTACAGTCTGATTCACTATTATGTGCCAGTTTTATTAGGAACATCGAAAACCATCTAAAACTCAGAATGTGCTTAAATCATTTTGAAGTAAAATATATTCTGGAAGTGCTAATTTAGATAATTGTATGTAATGAGGATCCTGGTTTATTACAGAGACCTCGCAATTTATGTCCTCCTCTCATATACCTTCCAGTTCATTCAGGCAGACTCTAGAATCAACATAAATCTTATATCGTTGTTTTCAATGACATGTCTTCAGAGTGTCACTACACTGCATTCCAAATAAAACCAAAGGTCTTCAGCCTCCACTAACTTCTGATTCCCTGCTTCTCTGCATCCTATAAGTTGTAGGTAGCCTATGTATAGTCAAGACAGTTTGAATTACTTTGCTTTCTGAACACAGCCTCACCTTTTAAAGATAAAAAAATCTTTGCTCTTGGATCGACTTTATCTGGCATACCTCCTCCTACTCTCACATCTCCCCCTGTCCTGTTCAGTTGCCTGTGCAAGTATTTCACAGATTTCATCTTAGTTATTTAGTGTCTTCCCCACTAGTACTGTGCCTCCTAAGAAATAAGATCTCAAACTGGGTTGATGTCCTATCACTGTCGTTGATCCTATCACTGACAGGAAAGATTGATATTTTCCCTTTCTTTACCTTTGACTTTTCTCCACATTTACCCGTGTACCCCTTCCAATTATGTAGCTTTATTATAATTTTAGAAGTGCTATAGTAACAATTGACATTTGCTTAGACAAAAAATTGACTGTGTCTGCCAACAGCTGAATATTAGTGAACAGAAATTTTAATGTACCATTTCAGCATGGATTGCCAATAATATGTGATTTTAAAACTTCAGAAATTTTAAGCAAATGTTGCTAATATTTAAACTAATTTTAAATAAGAGAAATATCTGTACCTAACTACAGCAATTATTTCAAACAGAAGGAAAAAATCATTCATAACCTGAACACAAACTTTGTCATTTTTATATATTCTCTTCATATATATTTTAAATAGTTAAAATCACAGTATGAATTTAGTTTTTATTCTTTTTTTCCATGTTTTGGTCTTCCCAATGAATATTTTAGTAATTTCATGATATCCTATTAAGTAAGTATAACCATAAATTTATCTACTCAGTCCCTATTGTTATACACGCAGATTGCTGTTAATTAAAAAATGTTGTGAAGGACATGTTTGTGCATGTAGCTTCCTTCCCATAGAGTTATAAAGAATAGATGACTTGTTTTAAAGATAGGAGGACTTTGATGTCACACTAGCCTGAACAGAGAGTGATTTGTATCTTCCAATTGTGTGTGTGTTTGTGTGTGTGTAAAGAATATGTTACAGAAACAGCTCATTTTCAGAAGAAAATATATAAAATACAGGAAAACATGTTCCACACTCTGAAAGTGAGGAAACGGTATGAAAAAAGATCATTATGCTTAGTGTCGAGTGCTTCAGAAAACATGAACTCTGCATCTCTTAAGTCTTGGGTACGGCAAGGATAAAGGTAAGATTAGATAAAGGGGGGATAATCGCAGATACACGTCACAGAGGCATGAAATGGCAAAACCACGTTTTCAGTAGAGTGTGCCCAGACTCTGAGCTCTAGTACCAAGATAGAGAAGGGGAGGAAGGGACAGACACCAAGTCAGACAAAAAGTATACAATGCAGGCCTTTCATTTCTAATCCCCACTAACACAGACCTCAGCTAGTCTGAGATTGACTTTTCCTTACACACACACACACACACACACACACACACCCCTAAAAGGTATGAATCATCTTCAGGTCTGGGCCAGCGTGATATCAAAGGTGCTCCTGTCTTAAGAACATCTCATCTATTCTAACTGTATGAGGTGAGGGATGTTAACCAGGCTTATTGTGATAATCATTTCTCAATATATAAAACTCAAGTCATTATGCTGTATACCTTATACAGTGCTATATGTTCATTATATATCCATAAAATTGAAAGAAAAAAATAGTTTTTCAGTCACCAAAATTTCCTTCAATGGCCTTTAATGAGTGTCATCTTGAATTACACCAACTAATATTAAAGAGGCAGCTTTGCCAGGTGCACCACTGTGCACGTGTCCCCATCTCCTGCCGACTCTCTGCTCTCAGTACAAAAATGAAAACGAAAGCTCTGCTTATTGAATCGAAGTAGTGGGTTTTTAACCTTGCAGAGTGATCCAGTTTGAATCATTGGTAACTATTTTGTAAAAGCTCTTAAATCCCATTAAGAAATTAACTTATAGATTACCCGAGGGATAGCAGCAAAACTGGAAGCAGCAGAATGGAACAATATTTAATCATTCTAAATTAACGGAATTGTAACCAAAGTGACTGAATGGGCAGGCCTCTTCTGAAAAGTGAGGACGGTAAAGTGCGAAGCTGGATTGGTTCTGGAAGCCTAAAGGTTTATAGAGGATGGGACCAGGCCTTCGGCTCAATCACTGGTCCCTGAAAAATGTGGAGGAAAAAGGAACGATTTCATGAAATGATTACCACAATAAGCTTTTGATAGAACACTGGATTGGTACAGAACATTCATTCCAATCTATTTCTAGCTTGCTTTCCTGTTCTGCAAGTCCAGAAAGGTAAAAGCTACATCCCCCAGGCATTCTTGCAATTAGGATTCCTTATGTGACATTCCACCCTTAGAAGAACTATGCCACAAGTGGAGGGAGGGCATGAGAAAGGCAGAGGCCATCTGCCACTGGTTCTGTGATGAGCAGTTACAGAGGAGCTTAGTTTTTCTGTGGCACTGTTAATTGAGATCACAGGGACAGTAGCTTCTTGGGCATCAAAAGTCAAGGTGCAGGACATTGGTTTACTAGTTATTGTGTTAGTACTAGCAACTGGGGTGGGTTCTGGAGTGGCAACTTCCTGGAGGTGGCAGTTTCCAGATCATGGCAGCTTCCTGATAGTGGCGGGGGAGGCATAATTTTAAAGCCAACAGCTTCCCAATTCGGCACACAGTTTCCTAATTGCAGAAGAATCAGTAACTCCCTTGGTGGCCCCGTTCTGCTATGAGAGTGGATCCTGAAACATTAGCCTCAAAGTGTTTCTCAACGCTGGCTGTGCATTAGAATCACCAGGGAGCTTCTTAACTACACATGCGCAAATGTTTTGATTCAGTATGTCTGCAGTAGATTCCAGAATCAATATTCTTAAAAGCAGCCCAGACGCCTGTGATACAACGCAAAGGTTGAGAATCGCTGACCCTGAGACTCTTTCATTAGCCCTCCCAACAACTCCATAAGCCATTTAATACCCAATGTTATATCCATTTCTGTTTGAACTGTCTAGAATGAATTATTTTTTCTGTAACTGAAGCTTGGCCAATGCAATTCCTGAGGTCAAAATTTCACAATCAGAGTAAATCAAAGTTTAAACAGAAAGTTCAAATATGCCATCCCTTCCTGTCAGTAAAGGGGTATTAAAATTTTCAGAGCTTACAAAGAGAAAAAATACAGAAAAAACAAACTAAGAATGGTGATAAAACTGAGCCTAGAGTTTTGAGAAATATTTCTGTCAAAAAGACTCTAGTAAACGCTTAGGTAACATATATTATGTAAATCATTTACATCCTGTTTATTTATTTTTATTGTTTACTTGCTTTGCAGCTACGTGTTTTATTTTGAAAAAAAAAGAAAGAAAGAAAGAAAGAATAACATTAAAAATAACCTTTCCAAAGTTCTGTTTAAATGAACCATAATTTCTGGTCTATTGCTGCCACCTACCAACTATTCACAGCATAGCAGGTAAGGTGAATATAATTACTATTCCAAACTTTCAGAAATGTTAGTAGCACCCAAGTTTCCTCTCATTTCAGTATCACACTTCAAAAATAATTTTATGTGCATGCTGAACCTTTAAATGATAAGCAGGTTAAATGTCACTAGGGCTCTTCACTCAACAGATCACTTAGATATGAAAGTATCTTCACCATGAATTACTGTCAGGCATGGGTGTTACAGAATATGCAAAACTTACAAGAAAATTCATTCAGGAAATGTTGGTTGAATGCCTACCATATAGTAGGCACTCTGGCTTACAGCATATTCATCTACTGAATTCTTTAAAATTAGCCTTCTTTAAAGGTCATATGTTTCAGAAATATCTTGTTAAATGAGACGATGATTACCTGGGTCTAAAATACTTTTTGCAAAATAGAAAGATTGTTTCTAGAATTATTTACTTTTCACTACAATATATAAAATCTCTTCTTTAAAAGGTTGATAAAAATGTTTAATGGTGATGAATATAGAATAGTATCAATGATTCAGCACATAAAACATATTTTGCTGATTGACTATATATGACTCCCTTTAGAGTCAGTGAATAGTGCACTAACTTACATCTGCAGTAGCATTTTACAACTATTGAGACACTTTTATACACCAACTCCCATTTGCTGTTTACAGTAACCCTGTGAACTAAGTAGGGCAGGTGCTATCTCTGTCTCAGAGACAAGGAAATTGCCTCAGAGCATTTAAGGGATTGCCCGCAATCACTCAGGAATAGAACCCCATCTGGAACCGGGCCTTCTGCTGTAAAATTCAGAGTTCCTTCCACATTCACTCATTCAGTAAATACCACTTGAGTGCTTACTGTGTGCTATGTGTAGGTTCTGGGGGGGAAAGTGGTATCTAAGTTAGAGATGGAGGTAGGGTAGGAAGTAGAGAGACTGTCATGGAAGGTCTCTGAGGAAGAGATATCTGAATAGGAAGGAGCCAGGAAGAAAGGTGGATGAATTTAACCCAGGCTGAGAGAATACCATGGAGAATGTCTGGGCTTCCCAAGGAGGAGGAGATGAAAGGCCAGCGTAACCGTTATTTTTAAATGGGCATTAAACATGGCATTAAATATGGCTCGATACAGGCAAAAAGGAGCCATACGTGCAGGCTATGGAAGCCATGGTAAGGAGCCTGGACTCTGTCGGAGTAGAGCGGGGAGCCAGTGAAGGGTGCTCAGGCGCTGTGCTCAGTGCTACGCTCCATGCTGCATATCAGAAAATTTCCTGAGCAGGGGAATCAGCATACGCTGTTCGGCTCACTTCAGTGCATTTCCCGTCTCTCCCAGATCTATGTCTTGGATCTTTAGTTCTTTCCCATTGTCTTCAAATACCCGGAGTTTTTGTTTTGTTTTGTTTTTTAAATATTTACTATTACAGTTTTTGAACATCATGTTTTTGAATTGCATATTCTTTGGTGACTTTATTTTGCTTTTGCTGATTGTATTTTTTTATGTGGGTAGTTCCCTGGCTGGGAATCGAACCCAGGCCACAGCGTTGACAGCACTGAAGCCTAGCCACTACACCACCAGGGAACTCCCTGGAGTTTTGTTTTGGTTCAATTTTTATCCAGTTTAATAGCTGTCCTCAGCTGGTGGCTGGTCTGATACAAGCTAACAGGAAACAAGAGTCTTCTCTGACTTTCTCAGAAAACTATTTCATTACGTCTTCAGTTGCCTCACTTCTCTCACCTCTTCTATATCCTTTTTTCTCTCAACTGATTATAAAATCCACAAAACGTACTGCTAACTGGTAGCAGATATGGCAGAGTAGAGCAGTCCCATGGACCCAGGAAAACAAAAATTGGAGTTCAAGAAAACGCATGCAGCCAGAACTTGAGAAGTGAGCCCTACATTTGATGTGACCTTTGCCCTTAGGACATTTACCAAATGTTAAACTGTGCAATGGTGAGAAGGCAAGAAAACAAGCAGAAATCATCTGCTAAAAAGATAAGCAGAGCTTTTGGCCATTTCCTGGTACTGAGTGGAGAAAAATTATAGTTCAGATCCCACCAAGGAAGAAGGGCCTTGATCAATTCTGCAGTCTTCTCTGGTTATTCCTAGACACTCTAAGCGCAAGGGCAAATGGAAACAGACCAACTCTCACAAAGTCTGTTAACAGCCTAAAAGTACCCCAATCCCTGATAGCATCAATATGATCTGGCCCTACTCTAACTGCTGTCATAAAGAAAGTTAAATCTTTTCAGAGGAAGATAACATCAACCAGAGCCTTTACATCTTTGGGTGGGGCGGGGGATTAAAAATAATACCAGACATGTCTGAGAATAGTACTGAAAGACAGAAATGCAAGAGAAACACAGACACTAGAAACACCCACAAGTAATCCAGATATTGCTGTTATCAGACATGGACTTTTTTAAAGAATGGGAGCATGAGCTTATGAGACAAACATCATGGGACAGATGTAATAAGTGTTTATTTGAGGTTGGAAATCATGAATTTATATTGATACCAATGTGCTCAGTTGCGTGATTTTTCTTTCCATCAGCAATGCTGTCCTACCTATCTCCTGTGTTCTCAATGCGCTTTAGTGCACTTCTAACAAAATCTCTAGCCCTATGCTTAAGAATCTTCCTTCCAGAACTTTCAAAAAACATACTGCTTTGGCTAAAAACCAGCCCAAAATGCTTCAAATAAAAATTCCCAGGAGATGGTGTATAAACACCAAGGTAGGACAATTCTGAAGTGTGCATTTGGCTCTGTTTCCCCATAGAAACTACTTAGGGTAGTTGGCTTAATAGTACACACTCTACCGGATGTGTCCCCTTCTCTTTATTACTTCCCCATTTCTCTACCAGTGTAATCTACAGTTCCCAAATAAACACCTTTTATGCAAATCCTTGTTTCAACATCTGTTTCTGAGAGAATCAGAACAAAGACACTGTGATGGACAGGTGCAGATATGGAGAAATACGTCCAGAGTTGGGGTTTTGCCACTTAACTACAATAGATAGAAAGAAGGGCACAGGAGAGACTTATTATAAATTTAACACAGCCAAACTTTAAGGGGAAAGAAGAAAAAATGCATAAAATGTCCATTGGAGATAACCAACTTCCATATGAATTTTCCCCATTTATAAAATACCCTTTGTTCACCTCCATTGTCAATTGAGAACACCTTAACACCTAAAAAAGTATCTGCATCATCTCTTTAAGTAACATTCAAAAATATCTAAATAGTGCAAAAAATTTTTCTTCCAGAAATAACTAAATAATATGCCAAAAAGTATGTGGTTTGGAAAGGAATGCTAAAATTCTGCCCCATGCCTCAGCTTGGAATGTTACATTGTGTGTGCAAACATTCTCTAAGACCTGACGTTAGCCCTTACTTTTTGTGGCGTGCCCCGTCAGTCCTTTTCATCTAGCTATACATTATAATCACATGAAGAATGTTTTTCCCACCCGAGAAATTTTAATTTAATTAATATGGGGTTGGGCCAGGTATCAACATTTTCTTGAAAATCCCTCGGGTAGTTCTAATGTTTTGCCTGGGCTGTGAACCACCAATCTAAGGGTTGTAATAAATGACTTTTATGCCATGCTTTTTCCTTTTCCAAATAATTTTTATAAAGCATAGCATATACACACTAAAATAAGCTTAAAACCACGGCCTGCAGGGGGAACTGAACTATTTATCCAGTTTGCCGCTCAAGGCCCTAGAATCTTCCATCTAAAAGTCTGGCAGAATCTAACCACTTTAGAAATCTCTGTATGACAATACCTGGAAAAGTTCTTTACACAGATGACAAAAGGACTTGTGGAGCATGACCCTTTTGTGGTATATACATTTTACTATACATTAACTTAAAAAGAAATATATGTAATAAACTACCAAAAGTACATACTGGGGAGCTCTGATAACAATTTCCTGTTCTTCCTCATGAAGGAATTTATGAAAATCTTGGTCACTGTAATCAACGAATAGTTTCTTTTCTCTTCCAATCTTGATTCGGCCCTCTAGGACTCTGCTGATCTTCGTTGATGCATCAAGCTACTCTTGTGTCACCGCAGACTGCATGAGGGTACACTTTGTATGAGAATGTTAATGCTACTTGCAACGAGTTCTTTTTATTTTTATTTTTCATTGCTAGGTTTATTGGGGTGACATTGATTAGCAAAAATTACATAGGTTCCAGGTGTACAATTCTACAGTACATCATCTATGTGTCATGTGTTTATCACCTAGAGTCAGTTCTCTTTTCATTACCTTATATTTGGACTCCCCCTCCCTCTGCAGAGAGTTCTCAATCTGTATATTTGGACCTTCTCACACTTCATTTTTAAGTGCCAAGCTATACCCCGAGCAGAGGCTGTCCCCACGGTTACACTCAGTAAAATACTGGCTGCCTGCTTTCTTGTTCAACCTGGGCTCGCTCACATCTTTCACTTAGCCCTGCAGTGCTCTCTTTAACCTGCAGGCTCTGGCATCTGTTTTCTGTATCTGCAAGCATTTCCTCTGCTGCTGCATGCCCTGGCTGACTAGGGCAAGGGGAAGAGTTTATTCTGCTCCACGTGGCAAAAAGAGCTACTTCAAGCTGTAAAAGGATCACTCGTGGGATTTCCTGTGGGATACCATTAAATGTCCTCTGGCAGCACTGACTCAGGGCATTCCTCTCTAATATTTCATATCCACTATCTTGAGGTTTATACTCTGAAATAAAAGTTAATGTCCTTTGATAGCCATAACAATGTTATAAGAATAGAAAGAACAGTTATCACCCATTTTATATTATAGATGAGGGAACAGGGCCACAGAAGCAAAATCAGGTCACAGAATATTTAGTTGCTAGAATTAGGATGAATAAAAGCATGGCTTTATGTGCAATTTTAAATTATAATCTTGTTTAAAATTTTACAAAACAAAATTTTTAAAATGACAAACTGGGAAAAATATTTGCATCACACATAATTGAAAAGAGTTAACATCAATCAACCTGTTAGGAACTCTTGCAAGTCAATAAGATAAAAGTACTGCCCTAATAGGAAAATGGACAAGAAACACATAAAAGAATAAGTATAAATGGCCAAAAAATATATAAATGAATGTTCATGATGAATACAAAGTAGAACAATGATTCAGTAGACATGTGTCACTTTTATCTATGTATTATTCATCTCCATTTTATTTTTTATTTTTTTTTATGAAACGTCTTTCTCCCAAATTCCAACTTGGAGGTTCTAAGAGAGCTGATGGTACTTGTAATAGACATTCATTCTTTTTGCTAGCATAGCATCCACTCTCCCTTTTCCTCCTCCTTCTCCCTCGTGAGTCCTTGTGGTCTTTGTAAGGTTAATCCCTTGCCCCATTCTTGTACTGGGGTGGCATATGACCCAATCCTAATTAATCAAATTATCTCATTCTCACTGCCACAATGAGTGGCCCAAAGTTGAACACAATATTCAAGCCAGGCCAACCAAAGTCTTCCTTAGAACCTTTGCTGGAACCATCAGAAATGAAGTACTCCCTGTGAAGCACATGAGACTTCTGAGCCATTTAAGCCTGGGACTGCCAAGGAACAATTTTCCCAAGAGACAGAGAAAGCTTGCCTGAGAATGAAGGTCCAAGGAGGAGAGCCAGCCAAAAGACCAAAAGTAAATCCTGATGACATTGTTTGAGTGCCTGGATCTAGCCATTCCTGAAAGCAGGCACTCTCCCCTAGACTTTTCTGTTACATGAGCCAATATATTCACTTTTTTTTTTTTTTGCTTAAATCGGCTTAAATTGGGTTTCTATCATGGCAATAAAATGAGCTCTGATAAACATAGAATTAAATCAAAGAGAGCCAAGGTTTCTCTTTCCTCTGTGCCTCCTAAACTGAAATTATGTAAGCCTGGGGCTGTCTGCAACAATTTCCCCCTCCTTAGGAAAAGTCTGTCTGCAGTAGAAGAATGAGAATAGCACATTCTCTGAAATCAACTGAATTCCTGAATCAAGTCAACCCTCACCCAGATCAATCAGGCAATAAATCACACATTTTGCATAAGCTGGCTTGTATTGAAAGTCTCTGTCAATTGTAACCAAGAGTCCTATCTTATTTTTTGTCCTAATATAATATCATTTTTCCTAAAATAATAATAATATCCAGTATTATTGATGCTGTATCAAAATAGGGACTCACACACTGCTGGTTATGGGATACAACCATTTTGATTTGATTATGGACATTAATATTCTTAAATATTACATATACTTGGAGAGGGAAAGAAGGATGAATAGGTAGAACACAAGGAATTTTTAGGGCCATAGAACTACCTGTATGATACTATATGGTGAATAGATGACATTATGCATTCATCAAAACCAATAGACCTGAACAATATCAAGAGTGAATGCTAATGTAAACTATGGGCTTTAGTTAATGAAAATATATCAATATCTATTCATCTATTGTAACTTAAATGAACCATACTAAAGCAAGATGTTAAAAATAAGAGAAACTGTGGAATCAGGGGTGAATAATGGGAGTTCTCTACACTTGCTGCTCAATTTTTCTGTTTGTTTAATCCTTCTCTAAGAAATGAGGTCTATTCATTTAGAAAGAAAAAATTGTACATGGTTTACCTAGAAGTTTTACAGTTACAAATTTCTCCCAAGGAAAAAAATTGGGCAAGGATGCAAAGATACAAATAAAACAACTGTCATTGCAAGTTTGTTTGTTATAGTAAAAAATTGGAATTGAAATCTACTCAAATACATATCAGCTTTAAAAAAGTTAAATAAATGATGATTTGTACACAGTCTTAGGGTATGGTAGTATTAATCAGTGCTTCTTACTTAGGGTCCAGGAATGAGTTTCAGGAGCTCAAATGCTTGCTCCCTCATAAAGCCATTTGTGGGTTCTTTAGAAGCCCTGTGGGGGTTTTGGCGAGCACTATTGGGGTGATCAGTGGTACTCTAAAGTTCCTTTGCCCTGGCAGGTCACGCTTTTTAAGATATTACTTTCAAGAAAGCTTGAGCCCCAGTACCTTGCACTCCTTAAAAATCCTCAAGAGCCTCCTAGGACCTACAAAGTCCACATTTCTTGGCATGATATTCAAGACCTTCCATTGTGTGGTTTAAGTTAACTGTTCCAGCCTCATTCCCCTTTCATAGGGAACTATTCTTTACATTTTGAAAATACCCCACCATTGTTCAAAGAATAATCCCTTATGAACAGGCTAAGGCTGGAATGGTCAATTCAAACCACAGTTTCATATGCCATTCCTAACGTAACCCAAATGGACGCCAAGTTAATATGTGGCATGATTTTGTACAATGGGTGGAGTACCGGTATAAAAAATGAGCATCTGTTTTAATATGACACAAAGACATTCTTCTATGACTAGCACTGGGGTTCTAACATTGACTCCCTAAAGAGGAAACCAAAAGGCATTTTTTTGGCTCTACAGTGAACTAAATCTGAAAAGCCATAATTATGTGAATGGTCATTATTTTTTACAATTTTAAAATAAAATCACAGACAAATCACAGAAGACTTACTTATGATTGCAGAAAAGAATAGGTTATCCACCTAGAAAATGTAAAACTAAATTTGTAGCTGACAGAGGTCAGGAGGTGAAAGAGAAAAAGAGCAGATGAAGGACATTTGTGCTCAAACGTCCTTAACAGGAGATGCTCTCTTGGTTATGGAACAGCAGGTAATGGTTCAAGGATATTGTCTGAAATCCAAGAGGTAATTGGTGGAGGTGCAGAGATTACTGACAAAATTATCTTGGGAGGAGGGAAGCAGGGCAAATGAGATAAATTTGCACCCATCGTGATATCTAAATCAAGAAACAACACATTTAGAGATCTCAAGGTAATTACAAAAAGAACTAAAAACTGAATTGTTCAAAGTAGTTACCTCTGCAGAATAAGTTAAAAGGACTCCAAGAGGAAGCAATCAGTCAAATCCAGAATATGGGACATTCTATGAGACGACTGATCCAGTTTCTCTAGAAAATCAATGGCAATCACAGAAAGTTACATAGTCAATGACACTTTGGAGACAAAACAACTGAATTCAATGTGGAGACTTCATCTGGAATCCTTATTAGAACAATTTTGAAACATTCATGAAATTCTGGTTATGAGCTGGATATAAGATTATATTAAAAACTTCATTTCATTAGGTATAATAACGACATGGAGTTAGATTTTAAAATATATTTTGCAGTGAAGTATTTCTAGGTAAAGCAACATGATGTCTGGGGTTTACTTTTAAAATACTTCAGTGCCAACACTTCCAACCCCCGAAAGATAAGGGGATAGAGAAACAAGACTGCCCAAATGTTGGCAATTGTGGATGCTAGATTCATGGAGTTCACTTTACCTTCTCTTTGTTTTTATGTATATTTTTAAATTTCTAAAATAATATACTGTTTTTATTTATCGATTTTTTTTTCAAAAAAGCAGGTTCCTCTGTGGAGTGAAATGGGGATTGGAAAGCAGCGGAGCCAGAAAGATTATTTTATAATGTTCATTTATTTAATAAATATTTATTATTGAGTGCCTGCAATGTGCAAGGCACTATTTACGTACCTCTGGGGTAGAAACAGATCAGACTTCCTGTCCTGGTGGAGTTCAATTCCAGTCAGGGGAAAAAGACAAAAACCACAGATATAATAAATAAGTTAGTATGTTACAAGTGGGTAAATCCTACCAAGAAAGATTACAGCAGGGTAAGCAGGGTCAGGATTGGGGCCAGATTGTCTTAAATATCATGATGTCAGGGAAGGGTTTATTGAAAAACATGATGTAAGGATTCATTGAAAAATGTGACATTTGAACAAAGACTTGAAAGGGTGAAGGAGACTTTAAGCACTTCTGAATTGCTGCTTTTAAATTATGTTCGTGGATTGCATTGAAAAAAAAAATTGAGGGGGTTCCCTGGTGGTGTAGTGGCTTAAGGCTTCAGCGCTGGCGCTGTCAACGCTGCGGCCTGGGTTCGATTCCCAGCCAGGAACTACCCCCCACCCCCCCACCCAAAGAAAAGAGAATTTCCGGAAAAAAATAATTGAGAAACATTCCTTTAAAAAATTAAAATAAAATCTACTTCTTTCTCACTCCTTCTCTACCTACCAAAAGCCTTCTTTATTCTTGAGGCCAGGTTCAAATAATCAGCTTTCACACGGTCTTCACCTCCACAGCCAGAACTGCCTGTTCTTGCGTGTTCTCTTGCACATCACTCGTAACTCTAACAGGTATTTCATTCTCCCATATAGTACGGCTCCTTATAGCTTTACTAAACATTTTCACTTTCATTATTTTATTTATACCTCACAATAATGTTGGGTGGTTTTTATTTCAATATCATTATTATTCCTTCTTATCAGGCAAGAAAACTAGGGCTCTGAAAGAGGAAGTGACCTATACCAGATTAACTAGACATACAGGGACAGTCTCTGAATTCTCAATCACATCTTCTGAACATGAATATTATTACTTGTCTGCCTCATTCCACTAACTCTACATAATTGTTTCTAAGAGTCTTTTTATGTTAAAGTTAGAATCAAAGTACTATTGCATGTGCTATTAAATCAGGTAGTTCAGAAAAATCTTAAGAAGAAAAGTAAGTCTCTCCTCTAATTAATATACAGGACAATACTGTTTCATCATTTCTAGTTTTCATTCTGGTAGTTGTCTGTGTAACTCTAGAAAATATTCTCACATTGTTATATATTGATCTTATTGCCTTTATATATTATCTGTTTATTTGATCCCCTACAAGGGGAGGATTTAGTTCATTTGTGTTGCCCTAATGTCTTAGGTTAGGTTTACTGGAACACTGACTCTGAGGCAGAGACTTGTATGTACGAGGCTTCGGGGACAATCCTAGAGGAGAGAAGGCAGCAAGATTGAGCTTCAGAAGGAGCTGATTTGCTGTGTAGTTGGGACAGGAACCTCAGCCCACCACAGAAGTTCTGGGGCTGGGATAGCCCTTCACAGTTGTCTTGCAATGATATAAGTGGTCTGGGCCTTTATACCCCACCTCAACCAGTCATTAGATGCAAGTTTAGGGATATAAAGTTAGGTAAAGTATCTCTTGTCAGTTGAGAACAATTGAAGAAAACAGACTCAAAGGTAGGTAATCAGCAGCCGGTACTTCTGACAACCGGAGAAGGAATATCTTGGTCCTCAAGTGGGAATCTAAGCAAAGTATCATTTGAAAAGATGAACAAAATTGGCAAACCTCTAGTTAGACTCACTAGGGACAAAAGAGAGAAAACACAAATAAATAAAATCAGAAGTGAAAGAGGAGAAGTTACAATGGACATCACAGAAACACAAAGGTTATACTCTGCAAGGCTATATGGCACCAAATTGGATAACCTAGAAGACATGGCCAAATTCTAGGAAGCATTCAATCTTTCAACACTGAATCACGAAGAACTGGAAAACCTAACTAGACCCGTCACTAGTAAGGGAATTGAAAAAGTAATCAGAAACCTCATTACCTAGTGCCGTATTTGCTTATCTCCACTCCCTCCCCACCCCTGAGCCCCGCCATCTCTGTCTGCTCTCTTCATATGTTTTTGAAGAAATTAAGTTGCAGACACCAGAAAATTCCACCCCTAAAAATTCCACATGCCTCACTTAAGAATAGTAACATTCATCTACATAATGACAACACTATTATTACCTAAGAAAACTGATATAAATTTAATATTGTCATCTAATATAGAGTCTGTATTTACATTTTCCCAGTGAGGGATTCTCTGAGCACCAGCCTCCAGGGATCTTAAACGATTGTGATTTTTACATGTACTTTTAGCAAACCCATAAGTAGAAAATCAAACCTGCATTATTTGTAGGTTAAGAGATAAACCAAACACTAATTTTTGGACCCAATCTTTGGACAGGTAATCTTGAATGGATATATTTTCCAGGCTCCTAAGTTTGCTGGCACAGAAATCATTCTTGTATTTTTGCAGCAGGGGAGCCTTATTCATCAGGTCCTCCTTTCACCTAGAATGTAGAATGTTTGGGGTTTCGGGTTTCTTTAAAAGTTGTTTTGTTCAGAGCCTAGGAGGGTATGGAACTATATTCTGTGCAGATTGTGACCTTTTTTGTGAGGGTGGGGGGTCTACAATTATCAGCAGGACCCTGGAGCCTCATGTCATCTTCTTCACAGCAGGCCAGGCTCCTCTAATGTGCTTATGGAGCACGTCATTAGCCATGACATGTGTTTGGTTCTTTCTAGCTTCCGAGAGTCCCTGTTCCTTCCTACCACTCTGTTTACTACTGACCACTCCACCAATGGCCGTTCTCAGCATACCTAGGACTTCGATTTCTCTAGAAAGTGACAACCCACTGGGACTTGGCCCAACTGAACATTCTAGGTAAGCCGTAAAATCTTCACAGCACACAAATAAGTGTAATTAAACAAAGAAAGACAGGTGTGCTGCCATCAGAATTTCAAATATAATGGAAAAGGAAGATAATGTATCAGCTGCACATGACTTGCCGTGGTTGTGGTCTCTGTCTGGGAAGCGAATGTACTTATTGATTAGTCTGCAAGAGAGACATTGATCTCTGCCTTGTGGTGGCAGACTAACATTTGTGTTAGCTTCAATACCCATATAAACAGCTTCTGTTGCTGGGAAGACAAGGGAAGCTGTTGCCTTGACAACACATCATGCAAGTGTCAAGTTCCCTCTAATTTCCCTGAAAGATAGTGATTACTTACCACTCCTACATATGAACTTGGGCTTAGCCTAAAGATGGGGATTGTTAACCCATAACTCAATTACTGAAAGTTTGTTAAGACCAGAAAATTTTGTTTAGATTCAGATTGAAAACTGTAGAAATCCAGCTTAAAGTTGTGAAAGGCCATAATAATGGAGAATGTTAGATTTAAAACTTGATTATTGAAGGAAAAGCATTGTATTTTATTAAGGAAGTACTTTTATTATAAAAAGAATTGTGTATGTGTACAATTATGTGTTCTGATGTAAAATAGGAATAAAGAAAACAGATTTATATATTAAAATTTAGCTCCTTTGCTAGATATCCTTTAAAGTCATATCCCTGCACCTACTTACAGTGATGCCCCTGTTGCATCAGGGTTAGGAATTGCAATTTTGGAACTCTTTTTCTGGAATGGCCATCAGAGCTGTCCTTGTACCCCAAATCTGACAATTAAGTTCGCAAACTTGCCACTGTGTGCTTACATTGGCAGCACTGTACAAACAACTAAGCAAGGTGTCATAAACTTTCCAAGGTCATTCCAGAAAAGGAGTTCCAAAATTGCTCTGAAGGGTGAACTAGGCACTGGCATTGGTGCATAGCTTCCCCAGGGAGTACTTCAAAGGTGACCATGGTGATATTCAGCAGTGAGGTATGTAGCACTTTTTCTAGGATGAGCTTGCAAAATTAATTGTGCAACCTCGTACAGTGTACTTAAACTCTCACTTTATTTATTTATTTTTTATTTTTTTTAATTCATTTTATTGTTAGACTTATTGGGGTGACATGTTAGCAAGGATTACATAGGTCTCAGGCATACAATTCTACAGTGCATTGTCATCTTGTTGTATAATAAGTTCACCACCCAGTGTGATAAACTCTCACTTTAAACCAGGATTTGTTATCAGCGAATACTTCCAATCTGGGGGATAAATGGGAAGCAGATATGAGTACGTACTTTGACCAGGAGTGTTA
>PVJL010012291.1:0-11361 GCA_004026885.1 Lyroderma lyra
CACAAGCACACGTACACATACTCACATGCGCGCACACACTCACATGCACACATACAAGCACACACACACACTCACACGTGCACACACAAGCACACACACACTCACATGCACACACGCACACGCACGCACACACATGCACACACACACAAGCACACGCACACACACTCACATGCACATGCACACGCATGCACACGCGCACACGCACGCACACACAAGCCCATGCACACACACGCACACACTATTTATAGCCCAAGGGTTCCCACGGCCTCGCATGCTCACTGAGCACCTCGGGGGACTCCCTCCCAGCGAGACGAGGCTCACAGCCACGTAACTGGCCGGGGGGAAGTACGTCACGCTAAGTTGTGTTTATTTTTGAAAGCCCACTCGCTAAGGGACAGGATGGTGCCACATGTATGGAGTGACAGGAGTCCTTTACAGGAAAAGGACTGGGTGTGGGGCAGCTCGGGATTCTGAGGGGACCGATGGCGAAGACATCCCGCACGAAACCACCCAGCCAGGCCGAGCGCCTCGGCCCCGGGGGCTGCTCTGGAATGGTGACAACGGCCAGCCCACACCGCGCGCCGCCTGCCTGCCCAGCGCCCTGCCGGGGGCCTGAAGGCATCGGTTCCCTTCCTCATCTCGACAGAGCACAGCGTGCGGGTACGATGGGTAAACTGAGGCACGGCGAGGCTGAGTGACTGCCCAACGTTTGGGCCAGAGTGAGGGGTGGAGAGGGAGCCAGTTCTCCCAAGCTGTAAAGCAGACGGTCAGCCTCTGGTGACAGAGGGCGGGAAGGAGGCCCAGGGGAGCCCCCTGGGCCCCCACGAGGACTGCACAGCCAGACTGCCCCGACGCCCCGACGCCTGCCCCGTGACCTCCTCCTCCTTCCTCGCCCTCACTCAGAGGACACGTCCTCGCGAGGGGGCTTGCCCCCTCAGTGGTTTACAGTCGGGGTGCTGGTCCCCGCATTGCCAGCCAGCCTGCCTGCCTCATCTTCAGGGCAGGGGTCGGCCACCAGGGGCCCTCCCGTTCCGCGCCACACGGGGGCTTCTCTTTCTCCCAGCTCCCCCGCCCCCCAAATTCTGCGCTCCCCCTCACGCGGCTCCCCCGAGAGCTCCCGGGCCTGCCGCTGTGCTACCCGGCCCCGGTCTCGCTATTAAAATCACCCAAGTTGTACGACCCTCAATGTCCGGGCACAAACAGGGGCTGCAAGTGTCACTGGTCAGCACCCAGAGCGTCGACTTAGCTCGTCACGGGTCAGAGCCGTAGAGGACCCTCAGCTCAAGTCCCCCGTGTGACTGAGGAAGAAACAGGCCCAGCTCTGAGGGACGTGCTCCCCGGCCAGCAGGGGGCCCGAGCGGGGTCCGGCGTGCCCGAGACCCGGCATCCTGGGGGGTGCAGGGTCGTTCTGATCAGGGGCGTCACCACGCAGTTCTGGGGTTCCTGCTCAGTAACGTCCCTTCTAGCTCTTCTGCCCTCGCGCTTGTCCGGGTGCCACAACAGCTCCTCGGTGTCAGAAACACTCCACGTGTCCCTTTGGGCCCCCCTTCCCCATTCCCATGCATTCTTCACTCTTCAACCAGAGAGATCTTCCAAAAGTGCGAACTGGGTGACACCACCCCCGCGCCACCCGCCCCGCTCCCCGCGAACCCTCCTCTAGTCCTGGGACGTTCTGAAGGTGACACCCGCCCACCTCTCCAGGCGCCTCCTCCTGCGCCTGCACAGGGGGTTCTGCTCCAGCCAGAGCCTGTTTCCCACGGGTCCCCAAAGCCTGACGCTCTTCCGTGGCCTTCTAGTCCCTCTGGGGACAGAGAGCACGTCTGATCACCG
The DNA here is from genome assembly GCA_004026885.1 of Lyroderma lyra. NCBI lineage: Eukaryota > Metazoa > Chordata > Mammalia > Chiroptera > Megadermatidae > Lyroderma > Lyroderma lyra. The sequence goes on from PVJL010012291.1 coordinate 1,831, forward strand.
CCTTAGTCCTCGATCTATAGGACACGCTTCCCGCCGGATAATGAAATGAACCGATGGGCAAATGTGTAAATGAATGAATGCTATTTTCTACCCCCAGAATGCCCTCCGCGCACCCTTCCCTGGGCCTCGCCCCCCGTCGAAGTTGGGTCCAGGCTCATCAAGACTTCTGCGAGCCCGGGTCCTGCAGCTCCGTGTGCCTTTTCTGAGCGTCTGCCTCCCCACTAGACCGTGTCATCCAAGGATGTCAGCGCATCCCCGGAGCCTAGCGCGAGGCCCTGAACCGTAATGACTGCATGAACCGACTGTCCGATGACATGTATGAATGAACAAGCACAGTGACATACGCTCACGGTCACACGGGGAACCAGGGGACGAGCTGGGGCCTGGGCCCGGTGTTCGGGCTTTAGTTACCTGTTTAGTTAGCTGTTTGCACAGACAAGAAGCTGGAGGTTTCGATGGTTTCAGAATGCCACTAAGCACACGAAGCAAGTGGGACTCATCCCAAAGCCACCCAGCCGGAATGTGTTCACGGGGGACGCCAAGCGCGACCTCCCCCTCGTGGATTTTCCTCTGGAAGTGAGTGCCCAGGGTGCCACCAGTTTTAACTTAGCACGAAGAGCCCTGGAGGGGACGCTGCGTTATATTTCTACCCATTACTGACCGACTGTGTGACCTGGAACAAGTCACCAGGGCTGCCTGGGTCTTGGCTCATGCCCGGAGGGCACCGGAACGTGTTTTCTCTAAGGCCCTGCCCGTGCTCACGCCCCACGGTCTGGATCGGAAGAGCTCGTTGGCCAAGGCACGAAAAACTCAGGGGTCAGCAGGTGGTGAGTAGTAGGTTTAGTTTCTAAGTGTTCAATAATGAACAGTAAACGTAGTCAAAATAATAAGACAAAATACAGAGGTTTCCCGGAGACCAACCTGCTAGTTACCGTAGAATTAATTCACGTCCAGGCAATATCCCAGCCACAGTTCTCCGCACTGCCCGCTGACCCCCTGGACACCCTCTGCTGCCACTGGTCTCTGTCCCCGTCTCTCAGAGAAACACCCTTCCACCTAATTTTTTTTTGGGGGGGAGGGGCGAGAAGAGGCGAAAGCCTGGCCCAGTCCCAAGTTCAGGCGTGCAGCAATGTAGGCCGAGGGGTGAAAGTGGGACTTCTGACCAGCAGCTCCATTAATCATGAAATTCAATTACAGCCTCTCCTAATTACCTGAACCTAAACGAGGCCTCTCCTGGCGTCTGCACTGGTGCTCCGTGGTGGTGCACCTCAACTGAAAGGATTAACTTGATACTATTTCCTTTGAGTGTAGGATTGACATTTATCAAGCGCTTTTAGATTCCCTGTTAACAAACAGTAAAATAATTTCTGGTACTTTTGTAGCGTCTTACGGTTCATGTGAGACTTTTGTATCCATCGTCTTGTGGACTGTGAGGTCGCAGTTGCCATCCCCATTTTGCAGGTGAGGACACCGAGGCTCAGAGAGAGGAAGTGACTTACCCAAGGTCTCGCAGACGGCCAGGAGCTGAGCCACGGCTGCCGTGCAGCTGGTCCCCCCTGGACTCCGCAGGTTGAAGTCCACCTGAGATTCCCATTTGACGGAATCTTAAATAAATCTCTTACCCAAGTTCACACTGCTAGTAAAAGATACAGCCAACAAACCTCCTGGTCTTCCTGAAATCCTGTTTCACAGAGCTGACAACAGGAGGAGAAAGAGATAAAATAAAAACCCAGGAGAAGCCCCATGTAAACTGTTTCTCCCCTTTAAAACAAAGTGAGGTTGAACTTGCCTTATCGGGTCACAGCAATGTGGGCCAACGCTCTCACTTTACTGAGGTACAAGGAAAACAGCCAGCGGTAGCTCCGCATTTGAACGCTGTGGCTCCATGCAAAGTATTTAATTCAATGCTCCTTGGCCAAGGAAAACAGCGACTGATTTTGCAAATCCCTTTACAATGTTTCATTGTCACTGTTGCTACTTTAAAGGACTTTCTGAGTGACACTAACTTTTAACTACATCCTTTTGGAGTTTTACAACTTCTGAGAGCCCACAGGAAGCCACAAGAAGGGGGAAGAAAGGCCATAAGATGTAATCTGGTGGAGAACGCATACTCAGTGCTCGCACAACACGTAACTGCTTAGTTTGGGCGAATTGACTTAGAAGGGCCTTCACTTCAAAGCTAGGAACACAGAGAGTCTGGTACTGGGCACGAAGCAGGGGGGGACAGAAAGATGAGGAGCACAGTTCTTGGCTTCAAGTTCAACATCTGCCGGGGGACATGGACCCCACCACTGACTTGACCGTGGGCCCCCCAGCAAGTTCAGTCAACGGTCCTGCCCAGTTTCTTGTACTGAGATCTGAATTCTTTACCCCCTTTGCAGCTACCTTTTGAGTGTGTGTCAAATACAAAAGGGACGCCTCCCCCTACATCTCTTAATAAGAAATTCCACCACAATAACCTTAGTTCTAACAAGGGCGACAGACAGTTATATAGTGCAGGCACGTCCATCCTGCTGCCCAGGACGGCTTTGAATGCGGCCCAGCACGAATTCCTAAAATGCCATGAGATTTGGGGGGGGGGTGACCTTTATTTTTATTATTATTATTTTTTAGCTCAGCAGCTATCATTAGTTTGAGTGTGTTTTATGTGCGGCCCAAGACAATTCTTCTTCCACTGTGGCCCAGGGAAGCCAAAAGCTTGGATACTGCTGGTCTAGTGCTTTAAAATTTACAAAGCAGTTTCCCACTCAATGTGCTTCAAACACTGTAGAATCAGAGCTGCTTAAGTCAGGCAATATGTTTCAGCTGAAAGTATTTATGTTCAATTTTCTACGACTAGCAAATTTGAGGGATTACCCTTTCCAAATACTGTAAAAAAAAGAACCCCTTGCGGGCCATTCCCATTTATGCCACAATGCATGCTGACACCCTTCAAGTATGAAAAAGAGCAAGCAAAACACTTCACCTGCTCTGACTACGTGAACCAAACCACTGGGAATGCACATGACTCGGCAGAAACAAAGGACATTATTCAGCAAAAAAAGACGTGCCTCTGCATAAGGCTATAAAGTAAATTTTTTCCTAGAGCGTATTTTTAGATCACTGAACTGCAAGGATGCTGATTTCTTTATGAAACAAATTGGTTATCAAGAATTACTTAAACTCTGTTAAAAAAAAATAGCAACCAATCTAAATCCTTGTCTGACAAGCATTAAGGAAACTGAGGTGCCCACAGCCACAAGAGGGGTGTGCCCTGTGGTTCCCACCTACACCGAATCGGTAGGCCACATCACGACTAATAGTGTCACCCAGCGAAGTCCCTACCCGCCACACCGGATGTGCTTATTTCAGTCCTCAGTTCACGGGTCCGGGAAACCATTGGCCAGTCGGGGCTGAACACGGGAGGGTCCCACACACGTGGGCCGCGGCCCACGGTTCGGAAGCCCCCGGCGTCTCACCCCGGGGTCTGGTCGTCCCGCCTCACCCTGAGAGGCTCGGAATGGGGACTTAGAACTCGGTCTGGCTCTGTCACTCACCATAGGGCTGGTGCTCAAGGACGGATCACTCACTAGTTCTCTCTCAACCTCACTTTCTCCAGGAGGGCTCTAAGTGCCTACATCGTCGGGATGACTTAAACTTGCCAAAATACTTGAACAAGTCGCAGGGTTCCCAATGGGATTCCACAAAATGTTCCTAAGCGTCACGTCTCCTATTCCGTGCCCTGTGCTGGGCACTAAATGTACAATGGTCTGTCAGTTAGAATCTTTTTGGTTGAAACAGACCACATGGGCTCAGGTCAGGAAGGGGCAGTGGGAGAAGGTGACGTGCAGAATTGTAGCTGGGACTGAGATACGATCAGAACGAGGGTCTGTAAAACCCTCAGATCTTCGTTGATGCTTTCTGCTTCATTCCAGAAAGAGCTCTTCTACTCAGAAGGTGTGTGGTCGTCAGGACTGAAGATGCTCCTCAATTAGATGAACCTCCTAGCCCTCATAGCCCTGTGTCATCTTGTCCCCTTGGAGGTGGGAGGAGCCTGGGACTTGCTTCTAAGCAGCAGAATATGGTGACTGTGATGAGGTGTCACTTCTGTGATCACGTTGTATCAGACTGTAACATCTTTCTTGAGCGCTCATTTCCTCTTGGCCGGCTTGGATGAAGCCAGAGGACACACTGGACAAGGCCTCTGGTGGCAAAAAAAAAATTGAGGACAGCCCCCAGCCAACCACCAGGTAGGAAGTTAAGGTGGTTTCTGGCCCAAAACAGCCACGAAATTAAGACCCTCAGCCCTATTGGCTGCAAGGACCTGAGTCCTGCTGACAATCGTACTGACTTGGAAGGGGGTCCGTCCCCATGTGAACCTTGAAATGAGTCGGGGGCACCCCTGGACAACTCAGTTAGAACTTTCAGACGAGATCCAGCCAAGTTGTGCCTGGACTCCTGACGCGCAGACACTGAGAGGGAACACATGAGAGTTGTTTTCGGCCACGAGGTCTGTAATATTTCGTTGTACAATAGATGGGTGACCCAGGGGCGTGGTCCCTAAAACACCCGGGCCCACAGCTCCAGCTTTGGCACTTGGATCGATCTGAAGACCACGTTTTCTTGCTTCCCCTCCAAAATCCCAGCGAAGGACTCCGGCCGGCCCAGCTTGCGTCCGGTTTCCACCCTACGGAGCACTGTGACCGGGACATGGAATTAGCAAGGAGCTAGCAGCCCCGTTCTAACTAACGGAATTTCGGTCTTTTCCCGAAGAAAAGACAATTCCGGGCAGGCAGCACGGTGGCTGAACAGAAGGCCGCAAGGCGTGCACACCGTTCCTGCCTTCTTTGCCCGTGAGCTGCAGGTAACGGCAGAGGAGGTCATGGCCGCGGAAATGCAACCGCCCCGGGGCAGGCCAAGGGGGGACACAGACTGGAGTCGGGAAGGAGTTTCCAGGGAAAATGACTTCTAAGCCGGAACCTGAAAACGGAACGCGAGTAACCCGGGAGTAAGAGGGAGGCGAGCGGGTCTCAGACACAGGGAATGCTATCACGGGGCTGAGACCTAGCGGGCTGTCTGGCGGGCTCCGGGGACTGTTAACGCAGTCAGATCGCAGCACGGAGGGCGTGGGGGCGTGCGACGAGGGACGCCGAGCACATTTGTCCGGTCTGCTCAGGACCTAGTGACAGCTCACAGACTCCACCCGTTTGTTAGCTCACAGGGCTGAGAAGCCGTGTGGTCAGAAACCGTGTCACCACGGCTGAGAGCGGCCATGCCAGAATGCCGGGGTCCTGGATACCCACCTTAGCACCGGCCAATCCCAGGCTGGGCACCAGAGGGACTGGGAATGCTGTGCCTGAGGAAGGCCATCCCCCCGGTTCTGATTGGGCCCTCACAGGGAGGGTCTCACCGCAAGAACGCAGGTGGCAGGCCTGCATCCTACCTGCAAGGCACCTGGGGAACGTGGCTGTTAGCGTTGCTTGTCATTCAGCCACGGGAAGGCAGGAACCACGTGGCACAGGGGGTTCAAAGCTATTAGACATCCATGAGTGACAGCTGTCTGTATCCCGGGGGCAGTCACTGAAGGGGGTAAGTAGGGGGACAGCACGGTCCCTTTTACTACTTAGGGACTCACTTGGCTTATGGGGTGGAGGACACATTGGAGGCCAGGTGGGAGCCTGTGGCGGTCATTCGGGCGAGGACGTCCAAGAGCCTAAAATGAAGCCGCCACAATGGTGCGGAGGGCACGCCTGTGGGCGGGCACACGAGGAAACGCTTTCTCTCGTGCAGACGAAAACGCTCAGCGCATCGCCCCGCCCTGCCGCCCCCCATCCTAGCGGCTCTTGAAGACCCTCCCCTGTGCGTAGGGTCAATCGGGATTTTCAGATGTATCTCCCCAAAGAAACCGTATCACAAGTGGCGGGCTATCTGGGGGGCCTGTCTATCATTTGTGACATTCCTTCTCTGAAACACGGTTTCCAAATCTCTATTTAGCACGAAATGTTTCTTCCAGTGAGATCGAACATAAACCAGAGGACGGTGGGTGTTTGGCTGCAGGGCAGGTCCTTTGGGTTCAGAACTCTTCCCTCCGTTTGTCCCCAGAGCATCAGCCCTGCAGCACCTCTGAAGAACCCTGGGGTCCCATGGAGCCCAGTTTAAGGAGCCGAGCCCCTTGAACGTGTGCCTGGAGCTTCACCAAACAGCTTACGCCCCCTCCCCCCAGAATGGCCCCCCACAGAGCCAGTCCGCAGCTGCCACGCCTGCTGCTGTCAGTGCCGGAGGAATTCCCTGGGGCAGGAGCGGGGCAGGAGGGCTGGAGTCTCCAGACATGGTTTCTTGGGGGGACGCTGTGGCTGCAGCAGAGCCTCCAAGGATGAGAGAGGTCGATGAGGACCAGGAGGCAACAGGAGAAGAAGCAGAGAGACTGGATGCCAGCAAGGGGACCAAAGTGGCATGGGGGGGACGGGCAGACTCGGAGACGCCCCCAGGAACCCCGCGTCCTCGCATTGGGTAATCCTCTTGTGTAACTCCCCCTTCTTAAGGGTGGGCAGTACCTGTGATGTGCTTTGTCTTTTTTCTTCAATTATCGTTGACATTCAATATGATTTTGTATTGGTTTCGGGTGCAGGACTTGGTGGTAGAATAGAGCAAAGGCAATGGGATGTCACGCTCCTGATCCAGTTCTGTAGGGTTGTGGTTTCCATGTCTCCAGCAGACTCGCTCTGGTGCCGTCTCCACCTGCACACGTTGGTGAAGCTCGTTGCAGGGCTGGAGAGGCCCGCATGGCCAGGCACCGAGGGCACAGCCAGCCAGCAGGCAGCTACGTAGTGAGGTCTGCAGCCCAGCTCCCCTCAAGGAACTAAGTTCTGCCAACAACGATGTGAGGAAAAGCCTGGAGCAGATGCTTCCCCAGTTGAGCCTTCAGATGAGCCCCCAGCCCTGGCTGACGCTTGGGTTGCAGCCTCGCGAGACACCAGGGAGCAGAGGGTCCGGCTAAACCGAGCCTGACCCACAGCAACCGTTAAAGAACCGGCGTGCACCGAGCACGCCCTCGAGCGCTGTGGCGATTCGCAGCAATGGATGACAAATGCGGTGGCTTTGGGCATGCTCTTATGGCCTCAGACCTGGGCCCCCTTCTCTACGAGGGACATCACACGTGAGCCACCTTTCGGGTCTGGTGGGGGATTCCATCCAACAAGAGGTGGAGAGCCAGCCTTCTGCACGGCTAGTGGCCCATGTTCAATCGACAGCAAGCACGGCGGCCGCCCCACCATCCCCATCAGCCACACAGGAGCGAGCCCCAACGTTTTCATACAAACCCTTCCTGTTTGCCACTTGGGGGAGAGTCCAGACGGGCCCGCGAATTGCTCCTAGAGACCTGTCTTCAGGATAAGGGCGAAAGCAGAGGCAACAGCAGCAGCCCACGTCCAGAAGCCCGCTCGCCGTCGCTGTGCAGGCCGGCCCTGACTGCCGGCTTCCCGGGCACACGGCGCCGTGCCGGGCCTGGGCGTGCGCCGCATCCCGCGTACGTCAGGGGGCGAGGGGCCAAGTGGGCTGGGTTTCCCAGGCAGCTTCTCCCCAAGTTACTGTAAAGAAGAGTTTTTCTCAAATGGCGATAGTGCAACACCTCCAATTAATAGATCATTCTGATGAGCTCGCATTTTCCTCATCGCTGTCCCATCAAACATGAGCCCGACGCAGATTAGAGCCTTTGGCCATCAGTCACTGTCATGTCGTAACACTTGAAGTGAGTAAGGGCGACACACACTCCGTCCTGCTCTGCCGGGAAAGCCGGGCTGAGCCGCCAGATTTGAGTCCGGAGGGTTCTGCTGTACTTGAGCTTTTTCTGGTCCCATCTTCCCTCCAGCGTCTGAACTCAAAGTCATCGCAAAAGACCCGTCGCCGGCTCCTGCTTTCCGTACTGTCACTTGCATCTCTGTGACTTCTCCAGCCATTTGAGTAAGCACGTGTACACGTACACACGGACACATGCACACATTCACACAGACAGACACGCACACATTCACATACATGTGCACACACTCATACCCACACACTCACACCCACACACGCACACGCACACACACGTACATACGCACACACATACGCACGCACACACTCACACACTCACATGCACACACTCACACGTGCACACACACGCACTCACATGCACGCACACACTCACACGCACACACACGTGCACACACACTCGCACGCACCCGCACTCGCATGCACAGGCACTCACACACACGCACACTCACATGAACATGCACATGCGCGCGCACACATGTGCACACACACTCACACACACACACATACTCGCACACACTCACAGACACACACACACGCGCACACACAGAGACGCCACCACTTCTAACATGGCAACAGTCTGACCGGGAAATGGAGAAATCACGAGCACGTTTCCATTTTTACGGATTACGCTTCTATCTGCCTTCTCCGTTGTGGTCAAGCCAGCAAGACTTGCTCTTTTCACGTAACAGCCGCGATGGCTGCAGTTACTAGGTGACCCTTGAAAGGCTTTAGGAAGACCTCACGTGGGCTGGGACACGGAGAGGTGCCCTCTGGGCCCGTCTACTCGATGACCTCTGAAAGCAAGGGACGTTTTAATGACGTTGCTCGTACCTCAGCCTTGACGGTTTAGAAAAGCACAGATAAGGGATGGAAGAGCGTGTTTTCATCGTTCAAAAGTGGGTACAGCGACGAAGTGTTTTGAGTGGGTGAGTGGTAGCCCAAATGCTTGCGGCGTGGCAGGCCGGGGGCTGAGTGTTTCGGGCCGGCTCGTTGCGCCACTCTGAAAAGGCGGGAGTCGCCTCTTGGCACTTCTGCGCTCACGTTCCTCGTGTGACAGACGCATTGCCTCGTGCCGGCTCCAGGCCTTGGCTGGTGGATAGAAACGTGTTTTACTGTTACCATTAAATTCACGACTCCTCCCAATTTGAAATACTCGTCAACTAAGTTTTTTAAGGATGAAAACTAGCCTTGGGTTTTGGGGACTATTGCTTTTTCCTCCGTAAAATGGGGGGACTGGTACAGACTCGTAGCGTTTCTGTGAATTCGCGGTTGAAAGAATGTCTGCGAAGGTGCGTGGCACGGAATAAAGATCCAGGGACACGATGGCGGCGATGACGACGCTGAGGATGAGGCGACAGCGGAGTCTGTATTCCGCGCGACTCCTGGTGAAAGCTGTCTTGCTGTCATCGCCCTAGCAGTTCCGCGTGTTTCATGACACGCTCCCTTCTCACGATTGAGCCAAAGCGCCTCCCTCTTTACTCACTTGCTCATTTTGATGACAAATCCAGTGTGACAAGACCAGCTTTCTCAGTCCAAACTGGGCTTTTTGCAGAGCCTCACATGGGCCGCATCTGCCTCCGGCCGATTTGTGGGGACAAATAAAAGTCTTAGCAAGGACCTGGATTGGAAAGACAAGGCGGGAACCCTGTCCCTTCTGTGCATCAAGAGACTTCCGTCCTCACACACGACTGGGGTGACGGTGTGATGGCTGCTCCGTGTTGGCCGAGGTCGCGGCCGACT
>PVJL010012291.1:11461-38078 GCA_004026885.1 Lyroderma lyra
ACACACTCACACACTCACACACACTCACACACACGCACACGAATCAGCCCTCATTTAAGATTTCAGCACCATCCAAGCTATCCCTGCCGGAGGCGGTGGAAATAAAGTTCAGGGTCAGGGGCTCTGGGCCTGGAAGAAAGGTGGGGCTGGACACGAGGTGTCAGCACTGACAGCAGACAGGCCGGGTCACAGACGGAGACGGGGAGCGGAGGAGTGAGAGGCTTCGGGGGCCCCCGTGAAGGCACGGAGCGTGGGGAGCCTTTTAAACGCTGCTCCGCTGTGCGCGGGGCGTGGCGATCCCCCCGCGTGCCCTCCGTGGGGTGTCAGGCTGAGACGCGCCCCGGTGCAGGGCTGGCGCCGTCGCTTTAGCGCCAACAGGTTTGGAGCGCGATGGGGTGTCTGAGAGCGAGCTCTTCCCGGAGAAGAGAAATGAGGGGTGTCCGCCCCGCAGCTGGGGAATCCCGCCGGTGGCGACCTCCCCCCACGGACCTCCATGATCTGTCACCTGAAAACAAAAGCAGCCGGAGAGAGAGGAAACGTGGACACGCCCCAGGGGTTCGCTGCTGCCATCTTTTCACTCGCGTGCGGGAAAGGAACCCCAACTCAGAGCCAGCGAGGGCGTCAGGAAAACCAGTCCCCGGGAGTCACCGCCGTGTCACTGGGCCAGGCCACTTAGGCTCGGAGAGGCAGCCCCTGTTGGTGCAGACTCTGGGGACCGTCCGTGTCTCATCCACGCAGCCTCGGCCGGCACTGTCCGTGGGGGCGTCCCCCTCTGGGGGCCGGAGAAGCTGTGCTGGTGCCCACGGGCGGGGAGCGGCCGCACGGCGGAAGTCGCTTCGGTGCTCGCCGTTGGGTCCGTGGGGCGGAAACGGAACCGCTGGCTGCAACCTGGCTGAGACAGCCGCGGGAGCTCCCGCCTTCCCTTGAGGGAGACCGTTTAGCTCTGCTTCGCGACCCCGCGTGGAAAGACCCGGATCCCCATTCACAGCTCTGCGAGGCTGCTCCCCAGGATCGCCACCCCCGGCTGAGTGAGTCTCCCCCCGCCTCCGGGATCGACCAGCAGCTACGTGTCCCATTCCGGCCTCGGGGACCAGCTCTGCCCAGGTCGAGCTCTGGCACCCCCAGCGGCCGCAGGAGAAGCCTGGGAGGCGACGTGAACTCGGAGCACAGCCAACCCCCTTCAAGCACGCGGGGGTGAGTGGGCCTCCGGGGCCTTCGCGGTCACGGTCAGCGGGTTCACACTTCGCGGGGAGGCGGGGCTGCCACCTTTCCCACAGGTGTGCACCTGAGGTTGCACGTCCTTGATCTTCGATTACGCAGGTGGAGGGAGCCATTGCTCGACGCCAGGCCCCCTGAGGCCGCCCTGCAGACGGACCGTTTAGCCGTACGTGTGACTATAGCGAGTGGTGGGTAGGGAAGACATTGGAGTGACTGTCGTTAGCCGCTGAGCTCCCATGATCTCAGAGGGACCTTGAAGGTCACTTGGGCACTTTGCAACGACACTGCTTAATGTGACTTCAGCTTCCGCTGGAATCCCACTGGGGACGGGGACCCACCCGATGGGGCAGCCCATTCGGTGTGTGAGCTGCCGCAATGCAGGGCTTGGCCAGCTGTCCGGCAAAGGGCCAGATACTGCGTGTCCTGCAGGTTCAGAGCGACACGCAGTCTTGGTGGCCAGTACGTTGCAGCACGAAGCCATCACAGCCTACACATCAGTGACGGCAGGCTGTGACCCAGCAGCGCTCTGTGCACAAGGGGCGTCACTGGCCGGGGCTTGGCTCCTGACCTGTCCTTTGCCGATCACTGCTATTCCCCTTCCTCGTCCTGGACTAAGCAGTTGTCTCCGTGGTGACCTCGGTCAGCGTTTTGGGGTCGCACGTGGACCTAGGCAAACGCTCTCCTACCATCCGCGGGAGTTATTTGAAGTCGATGGCGCCTTGTTCCAAGCTGTCTGTCCTGACGCCAAGGCTCTCACCTCCGCGGAGGGAGGCAGTTCATTCTACCTGTCCTTCGGGTCACCCCCACACAGGCCCAGGCCGTCACTGCTGCCATCCCAGAGGCCGCAGCCTGCTGACACGAGCCGAGAGTCCGCCCCGCCCGGGCCTCGTGCTGACCGGGGGGGCCCCGCCAGCTCGGTGCACCCCTCCCCAGGCCGGTTAACAGTCAGGTGAACTTGACCCAGTGAGGTGGGTGTGCCTGGCGAACCACGAAGAGCCAAATACAATCATTAGGATTATCGGGACCGCGTTCAAGTGGCGGGCCTGCCAGCGATCCGCTCGGAGGCGGAGGGGTCGTCCCCACCCCCTGCACGGACGTGAAGGCCAGGGCAAACGGGGTGCGAGTGACCTCAGGAACTGCAGAGCACGGTGCCAAGGGCGTGAGCCTCCGCCGCTCCCGGAACCGCTTCTGAGGGGCGCCTTCCCTCCTGCCCCCCAGACCCCACCTCCCGCACCCCCACGTCAGACCCTTAGCCGCTGGACTGCACAGACTTGTGCTCTAAAATGACAACCAGGTTCGACTTTTCTCAGCGGGCTCCAGTGTGTTAGTGTGGGAGGGTCCCCACCGTCCGCCTCCGGGGCCTTGCAAGTGTCATCTGCTGCGGGGAGCAGCCTGCCCTCCCCCCAAACCATCCCCTCCCGCTGGGCTGACTCCCACGCAGCTTCGAAAAAGTCTTCCTCAGTCCCCTCCATCTAGGGGACTGGTGTCTCTGCCTCTGCTGGACTGTGAGGACCACGAGGGCAGGGGCCAGGCCTCGCTCGCGGCTGAGTGCCCACAGCGAGCTTGTCCCACCCGCGAGCTTGTCCCACCTGCGACCCGTGCAGGCGGCCCGACACAAATTCCTAAACTGTCTTAAAACATGATGAAAATGATGCCCAGACCTCTTTTTTTTTAAAAAGCTCATCAGCGACCATTGATGGTACATTTTATGTGTGGCTCAAGACAACTCTTCCAATGTGACCCAGGGAAGCCCCTGGCCTCGAGCCCACAGAGTGCTGGGCACATAGTATGTGCTCAATAAGCACTGATTAAATGAATGAATGCACAAATGAATGAATGAGTTGTGGGAAAGCTACCTGAGAATGAGCGAACTCGTCATGCCTTGCAATGCACCTGTGACAGGCAGCTAAGCTCTCTCTCGCACACAGTGTCCTCTGCAGTGGCTTTGCAGGGACCCTGACTCCATCATCCCTGTGAGTGATGGGAGGTGCCCGAGGCAGGTGCCACCAGTAAAGCTTTGCCTGCTGGCTGCCTGGAGGCTGGGTGGGTCCCTCCTCTAGCCCCTGGACCACTCCCCAGTACATCGGCCCGGCTCAGCCGTGGCCTCGCCAGCACCTGCCCACTTCCTGCCCATCCCACTTCCTGCCCATCCCACTGTTTTCCTGTCTCGGGTCTCTTCACTCCTGTCCCCATGAGCCACTGGTTCAGAGCTGTGCACGGCCCCACAGAGCCCTGTTCCTGCGCCTCCCCCTCCGCACCCCCCAACACGTCCTCGTGCCTGGAGACCCTCCCCAAACGCCCCGTGCTCCGTGTGGCCGGGTGCAGCCCCTGCAGACAGAGGCAGTCCCTTCCACGCACGCCGCCAACGACCCCTGTAAGACAGAGCTTATCAATTCAAAACAAAGCTGAAGGTCTGCCGGCGATAGCAGCAGCCGTGTCGCACAGAGAGCTCACACGGTTCCAGGGACTATCCTGGTGACTTCTCACACGCGTCTCATTTGTAATCCGGAGCAGCAGATAGGCACTTTGCGTATCGTTACCGTCGCCATTTCCCTTTATCCCGAGGACAGGACAGTCATGGTTAAGAATGTGAGACCAGGCTGCCGCCTCCCAGTTCCCCATTTGCCAGCTGTGTGACCTTAGGGGACCTGGGGTACCTCTGTGAGCGCCCCTCTAAGGGGGGATAATGGCCCTACCTCACGGGCTTGGGGGAGGGGTTTCAAATGCGTTCTCGGACAAAAGCTTTAGTTCCTGGAGTACCGGGGGTGGGTTAAGCTTCCCTAAGTGCCCCTCGGAGGCCCCAGAGGAAGGGGTCATCGCTGCAACCCTCGTGCCCAGCCCGGGGCCCAACTTCAGCGGTGCTCTGCCTGTTGGGGCGGGGGAGGGGGCGCTCCTACAATGCTCTGTGGAAGGACAGCCCCTGCAGAAGGACAGCCCCTGCAGAAGGACAGGATAGCCCCTGCAGGACAGCCCCTGCAGAAGGACAGCCCCTGCAGGACAGCCCCTGCAGAAGGACAGGACAGCCCCTGCAGGCCAGGACAGCCCCTGCAGAAGGACAGGACAGTCCCTGCAGGACAGCCCCTGCAGAAGGACAGCCCCATGCAGAAGGACAGGACAGCCCCTGCAGGACAGCCCCTGCAGGCCAGGACAGCCCCTGCAGAAGGACAGCCCCGATGGGCGCGCGCCCGGGCGAGGCGTGGGGTTCCTTAACCCCATCGTGCTGGTGCCGACCTCACCGCTGCTGAGAACAGTGGGAGGAAGGACAGCGTGACATGCCGGCCACCTCTGAGCCCCGCCTCGAGCACCCGGTACCGGAGGACCGAGCTGGTTTAGGCCAGGACACAGGACGACGCGTTTCCCGCCTTTGAGAACTGCGAAGGCGGTGCTTGTGCCGCCAGGCCCCGCTCCCCCACGGGCTGCCTCGTCCCCGGAGCGGGGGCCCCGATTCCGGGCGGACGTGGAATGCAAGCCCCGAGGCTGTGTTCGTTGTAAGCGCTGGGCTACCGGAGCAGACCAGGTGTGGGGGTACACCGGTGTACCAAGAGCCCGCTGACAAGGGAGCACTGGGAAACGGCCCTTCTGGGGCTTCTGTGCGCCGGCGGCCTGGCTGCCAGGTGTCGCTCCGTCTCACTGGGAAATGTTGGGTCTCAGCCGTCGCACACGGGCCGGGGTGCAAAGCGTTTCCCCCCAAAATGTGTTGTCTTTGGGCCTCAGTGTCTTCAGACAGATTTCTGTTGGGATGGGTTTGCAAGATGTTTCAACCGGAGTTCCTGGCACCTCCAGAAACGTTATTGTAGGAACACCCCGAGACGCCGTCCTGCCTCTGGGCCCGCCACTTCCCGAAGGCCCTCAGGGAGGGAGCCGCCCTGCTGAGACGCACCAAGAACGCGGGCTGTTCTGGGGGACGCCTGGTCCGCGCTGGGCAGGGTCCGTCTTCCACCTCTCTCCCCCGCCCCCCACATGCACACCGGAGAGGACGAGACAGCAGGGTGGGGGAGGTGGCGGGCAGTTCCCATCCCCGAGCAGGAATGGGCGTGGGGACGTGTGACCCCTGCACACAGCTTCGCAGAGGGGGCAGTGGTGGGCTGTGGGAGCCTGGGAACCAGGAGGGGCTGGTCCTGCACCCGGTTCTGCTTTGAGGCACCTCGGGTACTTGGGGGAGTGACCCCACTCACGGGTAAAAGCGGGGTCCCTGCCTGCTATGCGGGTGGCTCAGGACCCTTGCCCCACTGTCCTGGGCGTCGGGGTGAGTTTTGGTGAAGTCCGGGAAGACCAAGGGACAGGCTGCACACATTCCCGCAAATCTACAAGGACCGTCTGGAAAGATCCAGCTCCAGACGCCTGTTTTTCACGTTAGGTGGCTGGATACTTGCCGGACAGCCCCGTGTGTTCGCAGTCTTGGAGCCCCTGACGTGCTAGTACTTAGCTGGGAGCCTTGGGGACACATTCTCCATTTTCCTGAAGATGCGGAGTGCCTGAGGGACCGGTCTACATCATGAGGCAACTGGCAGGGTGCAGACTTGAATTCTAGTCTGAGAGAACCCCAATCCGGAAACAGGAAGACTCGGGCCCGAGGTGGGGCACTGGGCTAGGGGCGGAGGTGGGGGGGTAGGGGGTGGGCTCAGCGGGGGGGGGGGGGGGGGGGGGGGGGGGGGGGGGGGGGGGGGGGGGGGGGGGGTAGGCGCCGCCAAGGGGGCCGGTTAGGACGGCGGCCGCTGCCCCCACTCGCCCAGGGATCGCGGGGCGGGAGGAGGAGGAGGAGGAGCAGCTCGGGGCGGGGACCCGGGGACCGGGGCTCCATGATGAGGAGACAGGCGGCGGCGCAGGAGCAAAATGTGCAGGAGGAGGGGAGGGAGACCGGAGGAGGCTCCTCCTTCACCCGCGGCCCCGGGTCCCCATGCGCGCCACGTGGGTGGGAGCGTGTCCCACACACCCACGCACCCACGGCCGCCGCCGCCGCCGCGCTCCCGGCCGGGCCCGGCCTGCTCGGCCCACGTCCCCGCCACCTGCTGCTGCGTCCCCGGCGGCGGTGGGGTGGGGTGGGGTGGGGTGGGGTGGGGTGGAGGGAGCCCCTCCGTGCAGCCCCACATCCGCCCCCGCCCCCACGTCCTCCCGGACCGGCCGGCCCCCGCCCCAGCGCCGTGCAGGAGGCAGAGGGAGGAGCCCCGGCCGCGGCCGCCCGCCCTGCCCCTCCCGTCCGCCCCCCTCCCCTCGGCTGCCGCAGCCCCGCTCGCCGCGCGCGTCAGCGTGGGCTCCCCGGAGCGAGTCGCTAGGTAACGGCCGGCTCCGCAGACCCGGAGCCGGGGAAGCCCGCGCGCGGCGTCAGCAGCGGCGCCGCGGGGCGGGCGCGGGGGGCCCAGGGACCCTCCGCGCTCCCGGCTGCAGGGCCCGGCCGCCCCTCCCGTGCAGGGCCCGCTCCCTCCTTCCCGCCAGTGCGCTCCTCTCCGCGCGGGGCCGGGGGCCGCCGCCGTCGCGACCGGTAAGCTGCGCGTCAGGGCCGGGGCCGGGGCCGGGGCGGGGCGGGGACAGGGGAGCTCCCGCCCCCGCGGCCGCCGGGCCGGACAGGTGCTAAAGTTTCTGGGGCTCGGCGCCCCGTGGGGCGCACGGCGCGGTGTGTGGGGCGCCCCCGGTCCCCGCGGGGCGCAGCCCTGGGCGCTCTCACGCTCTCACGCTCTCTCTCTCTCTCTCTCTCTCTCTCTCTCTCCCCCCACCACCTCCGCGCTGCCTCCCGAGGTCCCCTCCCACCGAGCCCCCGCGCGGGGCATGAGGAGCCCCAGGGCGCCGCCCGGAGACGACTCGGCCGCGCGCGCCCCTCGCCAGCGGCGGACGGGGACATGAGCGGCGCGCACGGGGTCCCGCGCCCGGCGGCCAGCCTCAGCCGGCGGCGGCCAGCGGGTCGGCGCTGCCCGGGAGAATGAGGCAGGAGCCGGCGGCAGCCTCCCCTCGCTCCTCGTCCTTCTCGCCTTCCTCCGGCCTCGGCACCCCGGGCCCGGGCCCGGCTGTGGCTCTGCTGCGTGCCCCGCGCGCCCCCCGCCCGCCTCCGAATGCGCTGCTCGGTAAGCCAGGCCCTCCGCTTCGGAAACAAAGCCCCTCCTCGGGGCCGGGAGGCCGCCTCCGAGCGCCCTGCCCGGCCCCTGCCCCGAGCCTGGAACCCCTCGGATCCCCCGTTCCCCACACCCTGCCTGCCGGCTGAATCGCCTGGACACCTAGACCCGGTGCCTCCCCCCGCCGTGGGGGAGGCAGCTGCGGGCTTGACACGCAGGCAGAGGGAGACCTGTTTGGTCCAGGTGAGGACGTGTGCAGCCTGGGTTCAGACTCATTTGCGCGTGTGTTGGGGTGCGGGGGACGGCGCACATATAGTCATCACGTAAGGAGGGCCCCCAAACCACTCGAGGAAGTAGGTTTCCTTTCTTTCGTGGCTCGGATTTGGAAACTGAGGCCCAGGGAGGTTGGCGGAATGACTTAATCAAGGTCACGAGGCCAGGAAGTGGGAGGCCGGGATTGGAACCCCGGGCACTCTGTCTGCGCCTCCACCGAGCGGACCCCTCCGTAACTCACGCCTGTCCCCTTTCTTCTGCTACCTGCCTCCTCCGGGAGTGACTGCGTGTGTGCGTGTGGAGGTACTCGGGTGCTGAGTAGCTGCCGAGGTGAGAGAAACAGCTGGGAGCGTGTGGCTTTTGGGCCCGTCCCCCCACTGCGTGACTGCTGGCCCCTGGTGTGGGCTGTATGTCAGGCTACTGCCGTCCGGTGGGAGGGTAACGACGATTCCCCACTGCGCTGTCCCTCCTGGGATCCCAGCTCTCCCAGGCCTCCGAAGGGACAGAAGGGGCAGTGCTTAGTCCCTCCCGTGTGGCCGTGCTGCGTGGGCTCGGCCTCAGAGCCACGGCCTAAACCTTTCTGTGGGTGCGGGCGAGCCCGGGCTCCCTGCCCCCGGTTGTGGGAGTCTCGGGGATGGTTACTTAACAGACGCGGGGGCCGGTCCCGGGTGCCCACCGGGCAGGAGCCGACCCCGTGGGCACTTTTATCTTGGTTCACACTGGCCAGCCCTCCGTGTCAGCAGATCCTCACACCGCCCAGGAGAAATGAGGAGGGCGTGTCTCTGTGGACGTGGGGCCTCGGCTTGCCCCCCAGTTCTCTGCTTTGCGGCTTTTAACTGTTTGCTGAGTGCATCTAGGTCGGTCCCAAAGCGGGAAGCCACACGGAAGCGTTAGGTTCCAGTCGGTTGAGGCACCAAGTGCTGGGCATCGGTGTCTGTACAATTAGTACAGTGTGGGTGTCAGTGCAGTAAGGGGCCTCAGTTTCCCCGTTTGTAAGAGGAGCGGGGTCAGGCCGAATGACCTCTCCGGTCCCTTCCCACTGAACAGTTCTACGAGTGGATGAAGCGTGGGTCACAGGCCTGGAGCGTGTGCGCCGATGGGACACGTACGTGTGAGCCCGTAGCCCGGCACCGAGTAGGCTGCCGATTTCCAAGAAGGGGCTGTGGTGGGGCAGGGGCACGGGACTCGCGTTCCACCCAGAGCAGGTGCAGCCTACGCAGTGCTTTCACTGGGCCGGAGCGTGGTGGCTGAAAAACGTCCCCTGGCGCCAGATTGGGGTGATGGGATAAGTTAGGCATTTCATTTGGCGAGGTGGCCTCGGCCCCTGAGAACCGATGAAACACGACGCATCCGCAGGACGTCCAGGCAGCTCCAAAGCGGCAAGCTGGCGAGCCTGCCTGCCTCTTACAGAAAGAATCCATCATAGCTGAACAGGGCAAACCTCCTCGTAAACAATCAGGGCACGTAAAGAAGGTGATTTTTTAGCCTGTCCCCACGCTGCTCTTTGCTGGTTATGTGAGTGACAGGTGAAACCTGTCCAAGCAGGGACAGAGGGACTGTGACAGGAAAGGTGGGCCCCAAGGATGTTCAGACTCTGCCTTCGCCTTTGCCTGTTGATTACAGCTGGATCCATCAGCTGGACCTTACGGGGGCTGTCAGAGGTCTTTGCCAGACGTGGATTAATGAGCCTTTTAAAGTGTCACTGAATCCCGAAGGAGAGGGCCACAGCTCACCTTTTCCCCAGAAACTGAGCTCCCAGCTGGTTTTGTGACTGTTGGAAATCCACGAAACCGGACCGACGTCTGCCTTGTCAAACTCATAGGGCCTGGGAATGGGAAGTGGTGCGTCTTGCGTGGGCATTTTACTGCGTGGGCTGTTGCTGCGTGGGCATGTCGCTGCGTGGGCTGTTGCTGCGTGGGCTTGTTGCTGCGTGGGCTTGTTGCTGCGTGGGCTGTTGCTGCGTGGGCTTGTTGCTGCGTGGGCTTGTTGCTGCGTGGGCTGTTGCTGCGTGGGCTTGTTGCTGCGTCGGCTGTTGCTGCGTGGGCTTGTTGCTGCGTGGGCTTGTTGCTGCGTGGGCATGTCGCTGCGTGGGCTGTTGCTGCGTGGGCATGTTACTGGCCCAGCACTGCGTGTTTCAGCGGCTCCTGACGAACTTCGACTAAAAATGAACACAGAAACAATGTGCATGAAGTGACTCTTGAAGATGATGATATCATTGTGAAAGGACGGTCTTTCTGTCCTGTGTCATCCTACTGATACCCAGAGCTGGACTGCCCAGATACTCCTCCCGATCCTGATGTCTAGTTGGCAGCTCATCAGTTCTGACCTGTTTATGCTCCCCATGGCCCCGGCGTGACAATGTGCAATCGAGAGTAAACTCTCTCTTTTCAGTGTGGCACCGTCTCAAACCCACTTCTTTTCTGGAAGATCTCAGACGCTGAGCTCTTGCACACCACGTTGCAATACATTTTTGGTGCCTTAGCGTTCCTTTGGGAGGACACGAGGGGTGTGACCAATGAATAACTACAGTGAGACGGCGCCCTTGTGGGTATCCCATTTCCACCTCAGGCATCCAGAGCGTGAGCTCTTTTCCCAGGAGCTGCCTTGCCTCACACTGTGAGCACCCAGTTCGCGTGCTGTGGCATTTGTGCCACGCCAAGGGTGTACGCAGGCACCTGTGGGGGATACAGAAGAGAATGACATCCTCCGGAAAGCCAGAGCGCCTGGGGCTTATTCCTGACTCTGTTGGTAGTTGGCTTCGTGACCTAGGACAAGTCGTCCCCGTTCTCCCGGTCCCAGTGTACGTGTGTGCAACGAGTGTGTATGTCTGCATGCGCCTCCGTGTCTGCGTGCATGTGGGTCAGTGAGTGCCAGGCGATCCCTTCCCACTCTGTGCTCGAAGAGTCCTCAGGATGTGGATGCAGCTGGTTATTAATAGCTCCAGAATGCTCCGTACTTTAAGGTTACATAACATTTCCAATTAGACATCCATCTAAACAGTAAGGCACAGGTCATAAAAGATGCTGCTCATTACCCTAAGCGGGGACTCGGATGCGTGACCACAGGATGCATCCGAAAAGCCGGGCTGCCGGCTTCCGTGTCGGGGGAAGTTCCTCGCCCTGTGGAGGCTCTGCGCACAACTGAGGGGGCCGGGATGAGCTGTGACCCCTGGGGTCCGCGCGACCGGGGCCGCAGGAGCCGTTCTGTAATGTTGGTCAATGGGCTAGAAGGAGTGTGACGTTCTGGCCATAGAGCTCGGGGTTCGGGGCACTTGGAGGTTCTGCCTCGGTCTCGGGCTGCCCCTGGAAGGTAAGGAGGGGAAGTATGTAATTGCTGCTTGCAGTTGTTTTGAAAATGGACAGTACTTTAATGAGGGCCTTGAACTCGGCTGATGCTGAAAACCGGCGAGAAGTCCGCGGACCCGGCAGTGGCAGAGCTGCTGGGCTCTGTGCAGGCGTCTCGTAGCTCTGAGGTGTTCTGTGGTCTGGGGTGAGGCTTCCTGGTGCAGCTGCAGTCGTGGTCAGACCCGGAGGGCAGAGACGGAGCGGCGGGAGCAGCCCCTGCTCCTCCACGCCGTGTCCTCATGTCCGCCCAGCAGAGACCTTTAACCTCGAGCTCTCGGTGCAGAGCCGGGCTCGGGGAGAAGCGTGCCGCTCACACTCGCGCCGTTGAGTGGCAGAGCCAAGCCCCACTTCAAGTGCACGCCCTCTCCCGGGGCTGTAATCACCCCACGCACACCTCGCTCGCTCTGCTGCTGCAGTGTCCGGTGACTGGCGCGTGTCCTTCGTCCTGTAACGTGTCCTTACGTCTCAGTAACCCCCTGGCACCGAGAGAGCGTGCGGAACGCACGAGGTGGTTTGGCTGCCGACAGACTTCTGGATTCACTGGGGGTTTCGTTAGGACGTTGGATTTCTTCTCACTCTGTGTCAAAGGTGTTAGATTGCAGAGACACTCAGAACTAAGCCACCTGTCCCCCAAAAGGGTTAGTGTTGGTAGCGCTTTGGGGGAAGCTAAGACAACTCCTTTAGGTCCCCTGTACTTGGGACGTGATCATAAGCTGGTTCGTGGGACGTTCTAGAAGCCCTCGCACATCTCAAAGAGGGCCGTTATGTAACAGACGCTTTTGAAAAGAGTGTGACCCTTCCCCCAGGATGCCACAAGGGCGAATCCTCCTGAAAATGACAAACTAGAGAAGGAAGCAGGAGGAACTTGAAGGTTCACCTGCAGCTCTTAAGAATTTACAGGACGCCGGAGGAAGTGGAGGTTTTAAAGGACTTTTCAAGCCACCGAGTAGAGACGCCGCCCTGTCAGACACGTCGGGGGGCCTTCGGAAGCCCACCCACATTAGCTCAACTGCTGCTGTCCTTTGCTGATGGGCCTGGATGAGCGTCACCCAGGCCCAGGATGGGAGGTTCCAGAATTGCGTTTGCAACACACAATCTACAGAGAGTGCAGGAAAGTCACTGAAATCTTCACCTTCTTGTAACGCTGCTCAAGCTGGTTGTCCACACCGGCAGCCCAGGTGTCGGCCTTGCCCGCGACACACGGGTGATGGCTCCACAGACAGGACCCTCCGTCCACCCGTCTTGGATCAGTAAATTGCGTGGATGCCAAGAGCTTCAACTTTTGTGATAGGTGATAACCAAGAAAAAGCCGAGGGAAGGAGCGGGGGGACCCTCAGTTGTGATTCATCTCTCATCTCTAAAAATACCAACGCGTCCCAGCAGCCAGCACAGGTTTTTGATTTGATGAATCAGAAGTAACTTTGCACGTCCCCAGTGAGACCCATGGCGCCCGTACCGTCGTGACCCCGAATCTGCAGAGAACGGCTGCCCCGTCGCCTCCGCTCGGGGCCGGCCTCTAGTACACGGGGCTGTTGCACGGCACAAAATGCAAAGGCAGCCAGACGGGTACGGGAGGCGGCAGGCGCGGTGGCCGTGACATCGCGGCCTCCGTTGTGTGGTGACGACGACGAGCAGTTGTTTGGACACGGGAAGGAGAGATGATTTCACATCCCCTCCAAGCATCAAGGATCGCAGCTGTGAGCATGCTCACGTACGGTCTTCCGACGTCGTTGGTGACAAGCGTAGGTGGCAGGCGACAGGGCATTAGAGGCCCACACCGCCGGACGCCTTCCCGCTGGCCTGAGTGTCTTGGTATTTGCGAGGCCGAGTGCTCCCGCGGACGAGCATTGTTGAACTGTGATGACGAGGGCCGGTGGCGGCGTTGGGCGGGCCGGTGGCGGCCTTGGGCGGGCCGGTGCATTCCCACCCGGTTCTGTTTCTTAATAGTCTGCGGCGAGCTGCTGTGCATAACTCATTCAGCAGCCTGACGTACAAGAGCAAGCGGGGACGCCCAGGCTTCCCGTCACCCCGCGTTTGCAGCCTGTAGATGCTAGTAGGGGGCGGACCACTAATTTCGCAAACTCGTCCTAGAAACGTGCTCCACACCTCACTGCTGAGTGTCACTGCGGTCCCCTTCCAAGTCCTCCCCTTGGGAAGCTGGGCACCGAGGCCAGCGCCTGGTCCACCCTTCAGAGCAGTTCTGGAACTCTTTTTCTGGAAGGGCCATCAGAGCTTTCTGTCCCCAAAACCTGACAATTACGTTCGTGACGTTGGCAGCCCTGCAAAACCCCCCGCCTGCCGAGAGGGGTTGACAGACTGCTGCTTAAGACGTCACCCGGCTTTGCAAGCTGACGGGCTGGGCGCCCTGCGGGCTCCGTGCGGGACGCAGGGGCGGGCAGAGACACCGGGTTTGCAGGGGGCGTGCTGAGACCTTCCCCAGGTGGCTTTACTGACCGGATCCACATGGCCTCGGTCTGAAAAGTCCCCGTTGGTGCTGATGCTGCTTCTGCATGGGGTGAGTTGTCCTCGGACCCGCTCCAGGACATCCCCGTGGGGTTGGAGCGCTGCTCTGTCCATCTGTCCGGGCCTGCAGCCGTCTGCTCCATCGGGGGCCTGCCTCCGTGGCTCCTGCCCGATCGCTGCGGTCCACGTCCATCCGTCGGCCACCGACGGGCGTTGGTTGGCAGCAGTGTAGCAAGAATGGACAGACCAGCAGCTCTGTCCTGGGCACCGCTCTGCACCGGGGCTGCAGCCGTGGACCAAAGAGAGCGGCAGGGCGTCCCTGCACGGCTCCCATTCCCGTAGACGTGGGACGTCACCCACCGCCCTCTCAGGGTCCATTGCAAGTCTGGAGGACTTGGCTGCTGCAATGGAGCAAGGAGGCTGGTGGGGACAGCCCAGGCTGGGAGCCTGGGGCCCTGCTGGTCAGCTCTGCCGCCTTGTCCCTCCTGTCACCTGGGTGCCTGGGGACAAGCTGACACCCCGTGCTGGCCCTCCTCTGGTTTCCCTGGCTGTTGCGTGCAGGGGTTAGGCCACGGCACTGTTTTCTCTAAGTGTGGTCTGGGGACTCCTGTGAAAGACCCAGTGGGCCACTGACATGCAGATTCCTGGGCCTTGTTGACTCAGAACCTCTGGGCTCGGGGCGCAGTGACGCACCCTCGGGGGCCCTCGCCTCTGACATTCGAGAACCGCTGATTCTCAGAGGTAACTGAGAATGCTGCTTCCGGCTCTGAAATCCTCGGAGTAGGTCCCCCTCCCGTGCTGGCCACTGTCTGCACCTCCCCCTGCCACCACGCCACCCAGGCCGCCCCCTCTCTGTCCTGACCAGTCTTCCGGCTTGTCCGTCCTCTGCAGCTTGTTGTGCAGCAGGCACCGGAGGGAGCCGTCTGCAGGACGCCCTTCTGCGGAGAGCACACCAGTGTCCCCTCCCCAGCCGGGAGCCAAGGTCTCTGGGGCCCTGCACGCTCTGGCCCTGCATCTGGCCCCCTGGCTTCTCCCCTTCCAGCCACACTGGCTTCCGTGCTGGTCCTAAAACCCGCCCTGCCTGCAGGCGGCCACTCTGCGCACACCCGTGCGACCTGGGGACTGACCGGGCAGGGTGCTCAGAGCGTGGGCCACAGCCCCGAGGCGTCACCGTTTTCTGTCCTGCCGCTGCTGTGACGGCCGGGACGGTGGCACGCGCACAGGTGCTCTTCAGCCACGTGAGGCCCATCGTGGCTTCCAGGCCCTCTGCCACGGTGCCGTTTGCTTCAGGAGCGGGTCCCTGGTTGCAGGAGAGCCCCTCAGTGGCCCGATTGTCCCGGTGGGTCCAGAGCTGTCCTTCAGAGGACGTGTCTAGAAGTAGGGTGACCCTCCCACCCCCCACCCCACCCCCACCCTTGGGCTGTGCGGTGTCTTCCGCCCCTGGAACTCCCAGAGATGCTGCCATCCCTCTTCCTCCTCTTCCTCCCACAAACGTTTATGGGCTCTGGCCACGTCCAGGCCCCGGGCTGGGCCCCTCAAGATGCGCTGCCCGTCCGCCCGGCCTCGTCTCCAGCGTCCGCTCTTGTACGGACGGAATGGGGAGGCCGGGACAGGGGACCTCCGGCCTTCGGCCGCGCCCCCTGCAGAAAAGGCGTTCTGGCTGGTGGTCAGGAGTGGCCTCCTGGGGCCGGGGTCAAGCAAACACACTGAGGGGCGTGGGCCACGCGGTGCGCAGGAGGCAGGGGGCTGTCGGGGAGGATTCGTCTCCGAGGCGTGCGGAGTGCACAACTGGGTGTGGGTGGGTAGGGTGTGGGGGTGCAGGAGCCAGGGAGGTGCCCGGATGTGGGGGTGCGGGAGCCGGGGGGGTAGCCAGGACGTGGGGGCGCGGGAGCCGGCGGGGTAGCCAGGACGTGGGGGCGCGGGAGCCGGGGGGGTGGTAGCCAGGATGTGGGGGTGCGGGAGCCGGGGGGGAGCCAGGACGGGGCACCTGTTGGGGTCTCCCAAGCCCAGTCCGCCCTGCGGTATGTCCGCACGGGAAAGGCCACGGAAACCTGAGCGCCTCTGGGTCCTGCCCACTGAGGATGCTTCTGGAATCTTAGGGAAGGAAGCGTTTTCCCTCCGAGCACTGGTCTCGGTGCAGATCCCCGCAGCGACGCGTTGGCCAGGCCTTCCAAGAGGCGGCGTGGAGGATGACTTCCGTCCTCAGGGGCCTCGGAGCGTGTCCTGTAGCTGCCTGTGGCCCACGAGCGTGGCTGACGGGTCCGAGAAGGCGGAAGTGGGAAGGACGGTTTGGGGGGGCTGGAACGTCTGACACTGAGAGATGAGTAAGGAGTTCGTCGGGCGGAGACGAGGGAAGCAGCCCTTCCGGGGGGAGGGAAATTATGAGCCAAGTGCAGAGAGTGGACACGGGGGACAGGGGACAGGGTGGCTGCACCATGGAGTCTGTCTGGGGAAGCACAGGCGCATCTGCCCGCCTGATGGGAGCCTGGACGGCAGGTCAGGGAGCGTCCGTGTCTCACAGGTGATGGGGAGCCAGGGAGGTCTTGGCGTGAAGGGGCTGCTTTAACACGGGGGCCCCTCCCGCGCCTGCGTGTGCAGAGCGTTCCAGAACACCGCTGTGTCGGCGTGAGCGGCGCCATCTGGCTCCGACCTCCAGGCCTCGGTTCCCGGATGCAGCTGCTTTCCCTTGTCCGGATGCATTGAGCGAGCCTGCGGGCACTGCGGCCCAGACCCGGCTCCACTGACCCCGCGGGGCTGGGAAGGCAGGCGCGGTCGCTGCTGGCTCTGGCGCTGGCCCGGCCGCCGTGGACTCCGGCCAATAGGAAATGGAGTGGGCAGTGTCCCAGCTTGATTCCCCGAGCCGTGGGTCTCCCTGTGCCTCTGCAAACGCGTCCAGGCTGCTGCTGGCCTAAAAACAAGGCTCGCAGACCTACATCCAGCCGGGAAAATCCAGGGCGTGCGTTCGCCGGCCAGCTTCCCTGCGCGTCCCCTGACAGCTGGCTCAGTGCGCGGGGAAGGGGGTCAGTGCGAGGAACCCAGTGTGGCCCTCTCTGTGACCAAGTTGCTGTAAAATCAGCGCGCTCACCGGGGTCGGCGATGTCTGCAGAGCTCATGGGACCTGAGGAAGACTGTCCCGGGTTTACTAATGCTGATGCCACCTCTGTCCTCTACCTTCTCATTGCCAAGGGGCAGGGGCATCATGTTCCACAGGCCCGTGGGCACGTTCTTAGCTGTTGCTGGGGAGGGAGCTTGGCCCTGACGGCGAGCCTTCTTCGGGCCCGGCGGAGCGCCCAAGTGGGCCCAGGGCAGAGCCACCCAGGCATTTGGAAGAGCTGCCGCCCGTCGGGGCGGTCACCACACCAGTAGGCCGGCCGGGGAAAGCGCCACCCTCTGATGGGCCCCTCCTGTAGGTCAGCAAAGCGAGGCCCGGAGAGACGAAGCACCTGGCCCAAGGTCCAACGGTGGGCTAGTCGCTGAGTGGGGCATTCAAATCACCTGGAGTCGGCTGGCCAGAGCCAAGTGGGCAGAAGTCCATGTGGACGTGGACAGTTTGTACTCCAGTACCAGCTTGCCACCAGCCAGCCACGGAGGACGTGGCTTTCGCCTTGTTCCTTTGCCTTTTCCTCCTGGAAGCCAGCCCCAGAGCCAGGGTCCAGGGGAGGCAGAGTTAGAGGGGGCTGGGCACGACCCCACGCCGTTGATCCCCGGCGCCCGTGTGGGTGTGTAATGCCAGGAGCGAGCAGCTTCCTGCAACTTAGAACGGTTCTCGGGATCCAGGCACGGAAAGAAGTGAGGCTTGGGGGGGGGGTCTCTTTTTGGAGCTCTGGGGATCACGAAAAGCCCCCTAAGTTGTCCCAGGAAAGCCTGTCTCCCCGGCTCTCCAAGCTCCTCGTGCGTCTTGGGGTCAAACCCAAAGCGGTGGGCGGTGTCCACCTTGGTCCCCGCCTCCTTGGTCCGCTCTCTGCACCCCGGTGGTCAGCACCACGGACGGGACGGGCCGGAGCTTGTGTGGGGCCTCCCGGCCACTGAGGGAGGGGCAGGTGCAGCCGAGGGAGGGGCGCAGCCCCGAGGGGAGCCCAGCGCGCTCCCAGACAGACCTGGCTCTCGGGGTTCTGCTTTCTCCTCCTCAGGCCGAACGTGTGAGAAGCCGCTGGCTCGTGCTGGCCGGCTTCGCAGCCGTAAAGCCGTCAGGGCCGTGTGGGGCAGACCCCCGAGTGCAGTTCCCATTCGTGACACGCGTCGGGCACAGCCTGCCCGGGGCGGGGGGTTGTTTGCAGCCGTCCCCAGGCTCCTCCCGCCGGGCCTGGTGTACACGCGTTGGAGGAATGATGTTGGGAGGCTCACGCGTCGTTGCCGTTGGGGCAGAAGTGATCCAGCTGCTGGCAGCTCCCGGAGGTCCCCCCCGTGTTTACTCTGCTGTGAAACGTCCTGCGGGGTGGTGGGGTGCCAGCTGGTGATTCCGGCGAAGACGTTTGGAGCGTCCGGCCTTGGTCCCTCCTGATTTTCTGGCCGAGAACCTAGCACCTCCCAGGCTGAATGGCAGGTCCTCCGCGAGGTCCCCATGGCTGTCCCAGCTGCCTCCCAGGGGCATGCGCGCTTTGGATGTCTCAGGGTCCCACCGTGGGGCCTGCAGTTCACCGTGTGGTCCTCGGACAAGTGGCTTCCGTCGTCCCGAGCCCTGTTTTCTCTTCTGTACACCTTTAAATAGAGCAAGGGTCCGGCGTGCACAGACACACTCTGATTGGCTGGTGCCTGCATACCGAGTCCGGTTCGGAAGGTCCACCTCCGGGGGCGGCCGTGAGGGTGACCTGGACTTGGAATGTTGCCTCCTTTCTTGGAGAAAACCCCTGGCTCTTAGGGTCACTTCCACCCTCTTCCACAAGACTGGTCCGTGTTCGTGGAGTTCTCTTCATAAAGCCCTTCGCAGGCGGTCAGAGTGGCAGCTCTGGGCGGAGGTGGGCAGGGCTTACCGGCCAGGTGAGGTCAGGGCTCAGGCTGCCTGCGGCGTGCGCCCAGGGTCACACAGGTGGGGCAGGGGTACGGGCCAGGGTCTCTCTCCTGCCAAGTCTTAACTTCATCAGCTTCATACCCAGTTCACAGCCCTGTTAGGCACAACACGTGCAGCGAGGGAAGGGAGCCTTCTGGTCTCCGCTCTGATGTCCTGTGTCCTTGCTGAGTGCTTAGTTCAGTGGTGACAAGCTGGGTGGCTTAAAACCACAGGAATGTATCCTGGAGGCCAGAAATCCACAATCAAGGTGTGAGCAGGCTCCGATTCCCTCTGAAAGGTCCAGCGGAGGCTCCTGCCTTGCCTCACCTCGTTTCTGGGGTGGCCAGCATCCTTGGTGCTCCTGGCTTGTGGGCACATCCCTCCAGTCTCCGCTTCTGTTGTCTCTCTCTGCGTGCCTCCTCCGTGCCTCTGTCACCAAATTTCTCTCTTCTTTCTCTTATGAAGACATTGATTATTATACACCTACAAAGACCCAAGTAAAGTCCCAGGTACCAGCGGTGAGGACTAGAAAATACTTTTGGAGGGACACCGTTCAGCCCGTTACCCCAGAGACAGTTGCGGGGAGCGGTGGCTCCCCACTGGGCATTACCTTCAATCAGAAGACCCTGTGAGTAGTCGGTGGTGTCCGGCTGATGGGGGCCGCACCTGTCCCTTGCACATGCCCCTGGGAGGTCCCTGTGTCCTGCAGCCCCTCTGCCGGAATGGGCGTGGAGTCAGCTGGGGCCACCTTGGAGCTCGTGGGGACAGGCTGTGCCTCTGTGGCATCTGTTTGGGACGCTGCCAGTGCCTAGATGCAGTGCGTGGGTGGTGCTTCGGGCACATCGCGTGTTCTGGGGAGCAGGCTGCCCCTAGCTGGCGGTGGCATCCGTCCACGGAGCTCTAGGCAGCACCTGGCTCGTCGGTAAGGGTCATTGTGGCTGCAGGGCCAGCTGTGTGGGGAGGTGGCGCAGACAGTGCATCGGTGTTCCAGCTAGCCTGGCTTTTCCCCACCACGCAGCGGACGTCTTGAGGGCAGGGACATGGGGCCACCTCTCTGCCCCCGTCACCCCCGCGCTGTTTCAGATGCACGGGCACTGCCGTGGATTTGCAGGTGCAGCCACCATGTGGCCGGCGCTTGGCGACTCTGAGATCCCCCTGGACGGGTCTCTTCACGTTCTCAGCACCCTGCACCCTGCAGGGCTCCTGGAGGAGTGGATGAGATCATGCACGGTGACTACAGCTGTGCCCTCGAGGAACGCCAGCTCGGGTATGCGCCAGGCGGTGGACAGCAGGAGGGGACATTGCAGAGCAGAGCCCCATCAAAGGTGGCGCCTCGCGCTCTGGCCACGAGGGTGGGGGGTTCCCAGTGGGAATGGCTCCTAGGAAGGGGTGGCGGGTTTGGACCAGGAAGGTGCCCCCCCCGTAAAAACTTGTCGCATTTAAAAGGGGGGTGAGTCCTGTTCCAGTTCTGTGCCAAGGCTGCTGCGACTGGCCTGTGGGGTGGGGACAGGGACCCCCTGGGGAGCTCTTGTAGGGTCTCCTGCTGGAGGAGACCCGAGAGGAGAGGGGGACACTGAAAGGGGCGGGAGGCAGCAGGGTCACTTGTCCTGTTGGTCACCCGGGAGGCCCCTGGGAAGAATGAGAATCCAAAGGGCAGCGTGGGTGGGCATGGGGCCGGCACACCTGCACCCGTGGGCTGCCTGCTCCTTTAGAGAAGACCCTGCAGTGGCCCCGGGTGGCAGTTAGCCCTCGGCTCACTCGTCACAGCTCCACGGGTGCCATCATCCTCACCTCTGCGTGGGGCCCTGGTCCCCGAAGCTGCCTGAGTGCTCCCCGAGGGCAGGGGCTGCATCTGTGCCAGGCACGTAGTAGGTGTGCAGTTAAGCAGACAAGATAGGACCGGCCGCCGGGGGCCGTGCAGAGGGCTGGAGCTCTCCCCCCCCCCCAACTCTGCTCTGTGGTCCAGCTGGTCGGAGGAGAGGCCTGCGCACCAGGGCTGGGACAGCGCGCCCACGGGCACTGCGCTGGGGGCGGAGGCAGCCGGCCCGGGGCTCCTCCCTGGGCCCGCGCCTGCCTAGCTGGGCCCGCTCGTCATCGGAGGGAAGTGGTCGCGGCACAGCCTTGCAGACACGGTGTGCGTGGTGCGTGCAGCACGGTGCCTGGCGTGCACACGCCCTCGTGACCCTGGAATCAAAGTGGCATGCCGATGTGGCCACGTTTGGGGGGACAGCCTCCTCAGCTCAGAGGAAGGGCAGATTTCAGGAAGGGGGAGGCAGGCCAGCAGGTGCCGGAAGGTCCCTAGCAGGTGGGGTGGCCCTGGGGCTGCTTAAAGGGCCCCTGGGACGTGGAGGGTGGTTGAGAGAGGGGAGCGCAGCTCCTTGGACCAGACCCCCTTTTGTGAAACGAATGCCGTTTGTCAGAACTCCTCTCCTTGGGGACAGGCCGCGCGGTCCCCGTTACCGAGCTCTCGCTGAACACACGCTACGTGTCGGATCTGTGCGAGGGGCTGGGGGCCCCTCCATGTGTGCGACAAATCAGACGCATTCATGCCCTGTGGGGCCCGGGGCAGCAGGAGAGCGGCGGGAGGGCGGGGAGGTCCCTCCCAGCTCCGTGGGGACTGGGACGCGGGAGTTAGCGCCCCGAAGCCTGTGGAAACGCTGCTTGTCCTTTGTGTAAACTTCCCAGGCGACAGAGGAGGGGGATTTGGGACCACGCCCATGACCTGCAGATGCCGGGCTGTGGGTCTGTCGATTGTTTCTGCAGATCCCTGAGGCCCGCCTCAAAGAACAAGGTCCTGCACGGGTTGGCCGGCCCCTGGGCACCGCGGCGGAGCTTCAGGAAACCCGGAGGCGGAGCCTGCCGGGCCTCAGCACCCCCAGGTGGGGCTGGAGCGCCCTGCAGGAGGGTCTCGATGTAGCGACCACATTCACAGCAGGAGGGCCCGGGTCCCGAGCATCCTCATTCGGGGGCTTCTCGTGGAGTGGCCTGGGCTGCTGTGCGGCGTTCCCAGCAGCTGGACGGTTCGTCCATGACACACAGCCCTGCGGAGCACCTCGTCTCTGCTGGCCCTGGGTCAGAGCTGCCGGCTCTCACCGCGCCGGGAGTGAGGTCAGGCAGCAGCATCGCTAGAGGATGGGGACAGTGCAGCCAGCCAGGGAGGTGCAGGCAGCGCACAACGTGCACCCCTCAGACGGGGGTCAGAGGAGGCTCCCTGGGAGGGGGCGCCTCCCAGCCGCGTCTGAAAGGAGCCTTGCGGTCAGCCATGAGAAGGCAGGCAGACAGTCCGGGCAGGAGGGACAGATCTGTGCCTCATCCCTGCAGGAGAGCTCTAGGCTAGGCTGCGGGGAGGGGCGGCCGCTAAACCCGGGGCCAGAGAGACGGATTTGCACACAGGCTCCATCTGGGGGTCAGACTGCTGGGGTCCCAGTCTCATTTGGCCTCCAGAGAGTTCGGCTCCAGCAAAGCAGGAGTGTAGGCGTGTATTTGGTGCGTGCGTGTGCTTGTATGTGAGTGTGCGTAGGGGGCCGGCGCGTGGGGAGTTGCTGTACGATGAGAGAAGCTGAAATCCGTGCTTTACAGGGTGGTCCCCACTCGGAAACGAGGCTAAGTCCCGGGCTCAGCCCCCTGCCCCAGGGTCATGAGTCACTAAACCTCAGACATTTCTACAAAGTGGGAATTATCCAGATTTTCCCAACAGTTGAGAATCCTAACAAGGTATAGTCCCGGGCTTACAGAGCCTCTTATCTCCTTTGGCAGAGTTTTCTGGAAGCTTCCCTCATCACCACTATCACTTGGTGCCCCAAACCCTTGGAAACTCTTTTAAGGGCATTTTCCCTTCCTTTGAGCCATTGCACCTGCTGTTTCCTCCTGCCGAAGACTTGGCCGCTTGGTATCTCCCTCACGTCTCGGTTCGGGTCCCACCTCCTCAGGTGTCCCTCCGCCCCTGACTCGGCCCCTCCCACCGTGGGCCGAGCTCCGGTCACTGCATCCCCGACCAGTGGCCTTGCACTTGCTAAGTTCTTGCGAGCGCACCGCATGCCTTGGGCACCTGGCCCCACGCAGGCCCTTAGTGAAGCACTCCATAAACCAGTTAGTGATTTGTTGAGAAGTCAAAGCTCAGTGCGGTTAAGAAAGGTTCCCAAGGTCACACCACCCATGCGGGGCAGAGCTGGCCCTCAAACCCGGGCTTCCCTGTGGCTCCACTCCTGTGCGGGCCCCACTGCACCACCCCACCTTTACGACTCAGGCCACCTGCGCAGTTCTGCAGCCAGCGGAGGGAGACATGGGGCTCAGAGCCCCATCTCATGGAAGGAGGGCCCTGGAGTCCCCTAGGCAGTGTCAGCGCCCCAGTGTGCAGGCTCAACGGGGAGATGGAGGCAGAGCCCGAAGTAGAGACTGGGCCAAGCCTGCTCGGTGGGGGAGCTGCGCGCCTCGCTCTGGGCCCACTGCAGACTGAGTCTCCCGCAACGAGCTTGCTGCCGGCCCCACCCCTGGCACCCCGGCACCCCCTGCCTGGCATCCCCTGGCACCCCGGCACCCCCTTCCCAGCACCCCCCTGGCACCCTGGCACCCCTTGCCCGGCACCCCCTGGCACCCCAGTACCCCCTGCCCGGTTGGGCTCAGACTAAACTGAGCCTCCGTGGTTACTCTTCGCAGGGAAACGGAAAGAAAGCCTCTCCCACCTTGTGTCTGAAGCCCACTTGCAAGTGATTTTTTTTGGTCAAGTGCCCAGGCTCGCCGAAGGGTGTAGGGACTGACTGTCTGTTTGCAAAATAAAAAATAATGTTTTGTTGTGTCGCTACAAGGTGGTGGTGGGGAGCTGTACAGTTTGCAGGGGAGCACAGAAGGCTGAATCTCCCCCTGCTTCTCCCTGGGACCCCGTCCCGGATTTGCAGGCCCCCCAGCAGCTGCAGCATGAGCTGCCTCACCCTCCTTCACAGGCTCTGAGATGGTCCTTGACGATTTTGCGTTTGCTCCTTCAAATACTTCTGCTTGGCACGTCGCTGTTTAACATTAAAAATTCTTTTTTCATCAACACACGCACCTGCTAACAAATCAGAAACTGCGTAGGCAGCTGGACGGGGTCGGACAGTCTCACGAGCTCGTCCTAGAAAAGGGCTGCACACCTCACCGCTGAGTGTCACTGCGGTCACCTTCGAAGTCCTCCCCTTGGGAAGCCGTGCACCGACGCCAGCGCCCGGTCCACCCTTCGGAGCAGTTCTGGAATGGCCGGCTGACCATTAAGTTCACGAACTCGCCACCGTGCGCTCACGCAGGCAGCCCTGTACGAACAACACCATAGGGCGTCGTGACCTTGTCATTTCAGGAAAAGGGTGTGTAGCACTGTTCTGGGATGCACTCGCGAAGTCCATCGTCCGACCTTGGGTAATGAAATACCTGATGTGCGAGGGCTGCCTGGACACGACGCAGCCGTGCGCGCCTGCAGTTTTCCCATCGCACGGCTGGGGACTTTCCACACAGCCCTTGCAGTTTGAGTGCTCGCTCCGGGCCCGACCCTGTCCTGGGGATGTCACCCGTGTGCGCCCATTTCATCCTGAGCACGACCCTTTGCATGTTCTCCCCGAGCTAAGATTTGCGTCCCAGGGGAGGGTGCGTCCCCTTGAGGCCAAAGCTGTTGACATCCTAAAGGAGAGGAAGGAGATGGGACTTCCCTGCGCCCCCTCCTTACCTATTTTTATGAAAGTGCTTCTCTCAGCTACTTTTTACTCTTTACATAAACGTCCCCATCGTCCCTTTATGGTGCTTGTCTCCCCGTTTGCCGAGATGAGGCTATTAGCGAGGCCCTGCCGCCTCTCCCGCCTCCTGCGTCGGGGTTGCTGTTGGGTCAGGCTCCTTTATACTCACGTCCTGTCCTAGACTCCCCTCCGCCTGCGTTGCCCACAGCTTGACTCATAATCGCAAACCGTAGGTGACACTGATGGTCACGGCTGCAGCAGAAGTGTCTGGTTCCGGGAATGACCGGGTGCCGGGATGACAGCTCCTTCTCCAGGCTTCAGCAACCCCGGGACCGCTCCGGGCAGAACGGCCCGGACCCGAATGCAGTGCATCCTCTCTGCTCGCACCCCAGCCGTTGCTTAAAACTCAGGCCCCGGCGCCGTGTGCTCACGTCCGCACGGCGGGGCTGCGGCTGTTCTCTGGGACTTCTTCCCTGGAGTTTCCGATGGCCTGTCCCTCTCTCTTCTTGCTGTTTTGCCTTTATCACCCCCCCCAACTTTCTCACACCGCACCCCCCCCCCGCTCCCCGGTTCTGTGTGTGGTTGCTGCTTTGTTTGGCTGTGGTGCCCCCTCAGGACGCTGTCCCAGTCCACGTTGCGCCATGTCCCCTGCACGCCGGCTGCCCGGCGGCCATCCCGGGCCGCCCTACTGTCCTCTCCTGGGCTGGAGGCGCCTCAGAAGGGAGATGTGCCAAGTGCACGGTCGGAAAAGCTCCGTATTCCGCACTCCCACGGAGGGTGCGTTTCCAGGTTCGAGATCATTTTCCTTCAGAATTTGGAAGACTCTGGAGCTGCCTGTGTCGCGTGAATCCTTGTGGATTCTCTGGGCAAATTGTGGGCAGTTCCCCTGGTGCTCACGTATTAAGTGAAGGTACCCTTCCTCCACCCCCTGTGCGGGACACTTAGTGACCCCTGTGACCTGAAGAGCGTCCCTTAGCTCCGGGAGATCCCGCGGGGTCTGTCCTCAATCTCTATCCTTTTGTCCCCATTCCGCATTTCCGAAACTCTCCTTCGTTGACTTCCACGATGGGTCTGTAGTCTTCTGCATTTTTTCCCTATTTTCTTACTTCTTTGCCTTTTCGCTGTGTATTTTAGGTTTTGTTGACTTCATTTTCCAGCCCGTCTTTTTTTAAAAAAAAACAAAACCCATTTTGGCACTCGTATTTCTCATTTCTGAGAGCTTTCTCTTAGTGTGTGAGCGCTCACTTTCCTGGAGTCTGTTTTGGTTTCGTACTTGTAGCAATTAGTACCGAGTAGTGTGTGCGCTTGAATCGTGAATTATTTCTCTCCCCTACGGTCAGTTTTTGTGTTTATCCGGATCTTTCTCTCTCTTAGGGTTGCCCATTTCCCCGTGTGCCTGCTCGTCCAGAGCTAAGTCTAGCAGCAGGTATGAGCTTATTCCTTAGCTAATAAGTCAGCAGGCTCAGAAAGATTGAACAGTCGGCCGAGGTCACACGGGTAGGAATGTCACCACTGGTACGGCAATCCCAACCCTTCGGGTTCCTGGCCTGCCCCCCTCCCCTGACACAACCCGGGCCTCAGTGGTGTGGCCTTGCTTCCGTGTCATACATGGCTGACACGTCCCCGCAGTGAAGGCCGATGGCCTGGAGGGCCGACCTGCGTCCTTCCATCCCTGTCTCAATGTCCCTGCTCTAGTGTCTGTCCACCCATCTTGGAGGTTCTGGGACTCTCGGGATCTTTGATTCTGTTCTGCTGCCTCTGGCTGCTACCTGGACTTGTTCTTCGCAGACCAGGACTCAGGGTTTGTAAAAATAGGCAACACATTTAGGGCATGCAGCCCAGTGCTTTCTGTGCGTTGTAGTAGGCTCTCCGCGCCCGCTCTCCAAAGGACTCCGTTGACTTTAGGCCCAGATTCGTCCGCTTGGCTGACTGCACGGAGCCTGAAGTTTTCTAATAGCATATTCGGGAGCAGCTGCGGTGCCAGCGTGTCAATAGGAGGACAAAGAATCTGGTCCTCGCAGTCCTGGGAACGCCGGTTCCCAAGGAGGAATTACCGAGACGTTCAGTTTCTCTGCCACCTTCCTCCTTCCCGAGTCAACACATTTCTTTTTAGTTGTTTAAAGGGCGAAGATAACGCATTGTTTAGGGCAAGCCAAACGACGGAAACGAAGGGCCCCAAAACGTGCTGGCTCAGGCACAGTAGCTTCCTTCTGACTGGTGTCCGATTGCCCCTCCACTGGTCTTGGCGGCCCCAGGAGGGGGTGTGCTGGATGGGGTGCTTCTGAGTTCTGTGGTTGTCCGTGCGGCATCACCCCGTTCTGGGATGGCTGCTTCTCCCCAGCCCAGCGTCCTTTGCCCAGGGTCAGGGCTGCAGAACCCACTCCCAGCGCCCTGCAGCCCCAGTAGCTACTCGGGCTCCTCCCTCCCCGGACAAGAGACCCTCCCCTTGGAGAACCCACGCGGGGTAGGGGGAACCCACGCGGGGTAGGGGGAACCCACACGGGGTAGGGGGTACCCACGCGGGGTAGGGGGAACCCACGCGGGGTAGGGGGTACCCACGCGGGGTAGGGGGAACCCACGCGGGGTAGGGGG
>PVJL010012292.1:0-37982 GCA_004026885.1 Lyroderma lyra
GAACCTGAGCTATGAACTCTCTCCATATACAAAAATTAACTCAAAATGGATTAAAGACCTTCATATAAGACCTGCAACAATAAACTGTATAGAAGAAGACATAGGTACTAAACTTATAGACCTAGGATTCAAGGAAGACTTCATGAACCTGACCTCAAAGGCAAGGGAAGTAAAAGCAAAAATAAATGAATGGGATTATCTTTGTTGAATTTTTAAACCATATTTTAAGAGATTTTTGGTGGTTGCTCTAGGGATTATGACATGCATTTTAAATTATCACCATCCACTTTAAATTAATACTAACTTAATTCCAATTAAACCTAGAAACTATTTTTCTACTCTCGTTTGTGTATGTGTGTGTGTGTGTGTGTGTGTGTGTGTGTGTATGTGAGTGTGAATTCAGTATTATAATTTTTGCTGTATACAATTTTATGTTTTCTTATTGTTAAATTTATTGGGGTGACACTGATTAGTAACAATTACATAGGTTCCAGGTGTACAGTTCTACAATACATCATCTATGTGATGTATTATGTGTTCATCACCCAGAGTCAGTTCTTTTTCCGTCCCCACATATTTGTGTCCCTGTCCCTTCTCCCCCACTCACTTCCCTTCTTACCCTCAGGTAACTACTGAATTATTGACTGTGTCCATGAGTTTTGTTTTTTTGTTGCTTTCAGTTTTATGTTCCACATATGAGTTGAATCATGTAGTTCTTGGTTTTTGCTGTCTGGCTTATTTCACTTAGCATGATGATCTCAACAATCTTATGTTTTTAAAAGAGGTTAAGAAAATAAATGAGAAAATATAGATTTATTGATTTTTTTTTATAGTAACCCACAGATTTTCCATTCCCAATGCTCTCCATCTCTTCCTGTGGATTTCACTCAGTACATTCTGGTATCAGTTCCTTTCAGTTTGAAAGACTTTATAAGGCAGGTCTTCTAACAATGACTCCTTTTCATATTTGTTTATCTGGGAACGTCTGTATTTTGACTTCAGTTTTTAAGGATATTTTACTTGATGTGAAAATCTTGGTTGACATTTTTCTTTCAGCTCTTCTGTCTTCTGGTATTTAAGATGAGAAGTCAGCCATTAATTATATTGATGCTTTCCTGTAAATAATGTTATTTTTCTCTTATTGTTTACAATAATTTCTCTTTGTCTTTGGCTTTAACAGCTTGACTAT
This sequence comes from Lyroderma lyra, assembly GCA_004026885.1. NCBI lineage: Eukaryota > Metazoa > Chordata > Mammalia > Chiroptera > Megadermatidae > Lyroderma > Lyroderma lyra. Next base: position 1,190 of record PVJL010012292.1, read on the forward strand.
GATGTGTCTAAGTGTGGCTCTCCTTGCATTTATCTTGTCAGAGGTTCATTGAGTTTCTGAAGTGTGTAGATAAATGTTTTTTACCCAAGTTCGGTAACTTTTAGCTATTATTTCTCCACATGCTTTTTCTGACCCCTCTTTCTCTCTGTTCCTTCTGAGGCCCTTATTATTATATTTGTTTGTATGTCTAATGTTATCCCACAGGTCTCTGAGGCTCTGGTCATCTTTCTTCAAACTTTTATTTCCCTGATCTATCTTCAAGTTCACTGCGTTTTTCTTTTGCCATCTTGAGTCTGCTCTTAAGCTCCTTAGTGGTTTTTTTCATTTCAGTTATTGTACTTCAACTCTAAAATTTCCTTTTGGGGTTTTTAGTTTTTCTTTTTTTTTTTTTTTTCGGTTTCTGTCTCCCTGTTGAGATTCTATATATTGGGAGATTAGTTTTTAGCATACTTTTCTTTAATTCCTTAATCATGATTTCCTGAACATTTTTTAGTAGCTGTTTTGCAGTATTTATCTTCTCATTAAAGCATTTAGGGACACTCTCAGTCAGTTTCTATTTACTGCTTTTGTTCCTGACTGTTCCATACTTTCCCTTTTCTTTGCATGTCTTATAATTTTGTTGTTATTAAAAAACTGGACATTTTAGTTACTATATTGTAGCAACTATGGGTTTTGATTTTTCCTCATGAAGTTTATTGCTACTGCTCTTTTTATCTTCTTTTTTTCTTCATTTTGAATGTGCCTGAGTTAAATCCAAGAAATCTTTCTCTCTCATAGTGTGACTACAGGTGTCTCTGTTTAGTTGTTTTTTTTTCCCTTGCTTTTAAGCTTCTGTCTCCATAGCTCTAATGGCCAACCAATGATTGGTAGACAGAATCATGCTCAAATACATCAAGCCAGATGTTCTGCCAATGGAGAGGTTTGTGGGGAAGGGAGTACATTCAAAGTTCAGGTAATTTTTAAGTCTGTTTTGGTTTTTGCTTTCTGTTGGGTCCTTTTGCATCTCCTGTATACTTGCTCACATCTTCAGGATTGGCCAGGAGTGTGTTGACACCTTGGGTCCTACTCTGATCTTCACTATTCAGTCACATCTTAGCCAACAACATGTTTGCCCTAAACATGACCTCATGTCAGTAGAGCCAATGGCCCTGCCTACTTGCCTGCTGCCAAAGATCATCACTTCCATTGGCAGTGCCACTGGTCATGGGCGCTACCCACTAACCAAATTCCTTCACCCTCAGCAGTCAAGCTGCTGTTCCTCAGGGCAGCCTCACCCTGTCAGAAGCTCTGTGCTGCCTGAGCTGGGGAAGATGAAAGGGCCCAAGGCAGTAACACCGGCTGAGTCCCACCGTCTTACCTCAAGGTCAACAATGTTGCAAGCATAAACGCTTCTGAGATAGGTGTATGCCTCTGGTCAATTTCCAGAGTGTTGAAATGGTTGTTTTTGTCAGTTTTGTCCAACTTTATAGCTCCTTTTGAGGGGAGAGGATTTGCCAGCCTTCTCAATCAGCCATAACCAGAAATACCTTCTATAGTTTCTAAAGCCCTTTTATATCCACAGTCTCACAACATCTAAGTAAGATAGGCAGAGCCTATCTATAAAGAAAATGAAGCTCAGAGAGGTGAAATGACTGGCCCAGTGACATCCAGCTTGAAATTGGCTGATCCAGAATTCCAGCTTTGTTTTCCATCTCTCAGTGCCTTTTCTACTATCTACGGCACCTGGGGTGGGGGTGGGGCTCCATGGAGCAATTGGCCAGGAAGTGGTCTTAGCTGGCTCTGTCTGCTATAATAGAATAAAACAGGATAGCTTAAACCAGTGGTGTCCAACTTCTTGGCTTTTCTGGGCCACAGTGGAAGAAGAATTATCTTGGGCCACGAATAAAATACACTAACATTAATGACAGCTGATGAGGTAAAAAAAAAAAAATCACCAAAAATAACTCATAGTGTTTTAAGAATTTGTGTTGGGCCACATTCAAAGCCACCCTGGGCTGCAGGTTGGACATGTCTGGTTTAACCATTAGACATTTATTTCTCACAATTCTACAGCTAATAGTCTAAGATTAAGGTCCCAGCAGATTTGGTTCTTGGTAAAAAGCCTTCTTCCTGGCTCGTAGCTAGTCACCTTCTTATTGTGTGCTCACGTGGCCTTTCCTTAGTGCATGTATGCACAGAGAGAAAGATATTTTTTCTGTCTTCCACTTCTTAGAAGGGCACTAATTTCATCATGAGGGTCCCAACCTCATGACCTAATCTAAATCTAATTACCACTCAAAGGCCTCACTTCCAAATACCATCACGTAGGAGGTTAGGACTTTAATATAGAAATTGGGGGTGGGGGGGTGGAGGCTAGGGAGACACAAACGTTCAGCCCACATAGAAGCGATCCTACAACTTTCTCTTGCTGCCTTGAGGCTTGGTGAGTCTCACTGGTCCTCATATTCATCAGAAGTCATACTTCAAAGGGAAAGAAATAAAGGATGAACTCCAGCTGTGGATGCTAAAGCTCAGGGCCTTTCCCCTTCTCACCATTATGATGAGAGCAGATAGTGAACTTCCTCTATCCTACAGCCACCCTACTGGCTCACGCTGCGCTTTGCCTGCAGGTAACCCCTGAATTGTAACTGTGGCATATATTTTGATCGGTATTAAAGCTGTAGCAGTCATTTTATTTTTCCAGCTTCCTCTGTTAAACTGTCCAGCAGAGAAGCATAACATTTGCTTTAGGTCCAGGAATGCACAACCCCCTAAATCAGAATATTATTATCTTTTGTGCCAAAGCAAGGACTTGCATATGCAAACTTTGGAGCCCGACAGGATTTGCCTGAGTCTCCAGAGATTAGTCTGAGCTCTGCATTTTGAGGGTGATTGCTGCTGCCTCTGAAAAACCCCTGAGCAGTCAATAGGGGGCAGGGTCTCATGGGGAGAAAGTGCTAGACTGCTCTGTTCTTAATGTTCTGTATAACCCTGGATATTAGGGCTGATACCTAATGATATAGACTGTTACATATTGAGCACTTATCATGCATCAAACATTATGTAAGGAGCTTTACATACAAAACCTGGACACCTCCAGACCTCATCAGCCTACAGTCTCATTGATGGTACTAATCCACATTTCCTGGATTGCACCCTCAACAATTTGTAGGAGACCTCCAATTCACTCAAAGTCTCACTCAGGAGCTTCCTGGAAGACTCCACGGGCCTCACATGTACAAGGTCAATTAATTTCATGAACTCATCCTAGAAAGAGTGCTACACACCTCATTGCTGAATTACAGTCCCTTTCAAAGTACTCCCCCTGGGGAGCTATGCACCGATGCCAGTGCCTGGTCCTCCCTTCAATGCAATTTTGGAACTCTTTTTTCTGGAATGGCCATTAGAGCTATCATCGTAGTCCAAATCTGACAGTTAAGTTTGCAAACCACTGTGTACTTACGTTGGCAACACTATGCAAACAACTTGCTAAGGTGTCATAACTTGCTAACAGCACGTGCAAGCACCAGGATATAAATTCACCAAATTTAGATACGACACAGACCTTGAGTCCTACATCAGAGAGAAACGTTGCTATCTTGTGTTACGGAGAACTCAACACAAAGGAGCGCATGGAATGTCTTTAGAAACTTAGCGATGAACTCTTAAGTGATATTTGAAAGATTTTACTTGATTGGAGCATTGAAATATTTTATGGTAACATTTTAACACATAATGGGTAGAAAGGATATGTGTGGGAAGTGGCAGGGGAAAAGATGGGAATTTATTATCCTCATTCTACCAATGAGAAAACCAGAGCTGAGAGACAGACCGTGTAACTGTGCCCAGTGTCACAAAGCAAATTCAGGGCAAAGCATGATCTAGAACCCAGGCCTCTTGGACCCCAGCGAATGTGGGAAGAAGCAGCTATATTGGACACCAGGGCCCAATAACTGCAGAAATGCCAGCTATGTGTAGGCAATAGGCTCATGATCCAAACTTTGATCATCTGGCCACCCTGGTGCGATGCTGAAACCTACCCACATTGGGGAGAGTAAGGGAGGTCTTCCCAGAGGGCAGAGGGGGTTGAGTAGCTTGTGCATCCCCATTCCCAGTTAGGGACAAACAGGAGAGGGATGTCCCCATCCCAAGTGAGCAGGATGCCTTCACAGCTCACTGTTCCACCCACATGCCTCATACTTCCTTTCCTCCTCAAAGGATGGCCATCACCCCTAAATCCTCTCCCTCACTTGGCCAAATCCACTTACTCTGCTCAAAAGACGAGCGGGAAGGTGGCATTTTGTTGGGACTGCACACTGCACATTGTACCCAGGCCCATTTTTTCCTGTTTTTTATAGTTCCGCCCCAGATCCAGTCCTGACTTGCTGTGTGGAATTCTACCAGGCATCACTTAGCAATGCGCCACGGGGTTTAAAACAGCAGGGGACTGGAGAGTTTTAGACCTGCAGCTCTTGTTCGGTGAATGGGGTTTTTATGAGGCCGCCACAATCAGTCTTGCATACGGGGTGCTAACAATTTTTATGGCTGGCTGGGATTTGTTGGAAGCGCCAAGCTGGAACGCAATGGAGTTCCCCATTAGAGAATGTCCCCAGGAAAGCGGGCTTGCATGGTTCCCTGGTACGCTGAGGTGTCAGAGAGCGGGTTTTATGGAAAGCAATTTCCTCAGTAAAGAAAAAATATGCTCCAGAGACAGAGCGATTTGAGCACAGGGGCTCTGCCACCCTGGGTTTAACGGGCTTCCTTAGCAGGCAGGCCCCAGTGATTGCAAAGACGAATGGGTCTTGCCCGTACTGGCTGCCGGCGAACTTCTCCTCCCTTCCGCTCTTTAAAAACACACATTTAAAAAATAAAATAATAAAAAGTTTCAAATAATGAAAATGAGCTGTAACGACCTCATCCACTCAATACTATTGTTAACATTTTGTTACACACACACACATATATTTTTGACATAGTTTGGACATAGCTATGATAGAGCTTTGTAACTTTTTGCTTAAATATTTTATAAGAAACATTGTGAAGTCATGAAAATGGCTTTGTAGACTTCATTTTAAGTAACTTAATAAAAATTCCATTAGGTAGATATCCCATAAAATGGTTGTACTATATTCCATAATGTTGGATATGGAAGTAGTTTCTGAATTTTTTATTATAAATAATGACACCATGAACATCTGAGAACACAAAGCTTTGCTCATATTTCCAATGAATTCCTTGGGATAGATTTCTAGAAGTAGAATTACTGGATCAAGGGATGCCACATTTTAAAGTGTCCTGACACACATGGCCAACTTGCTTTCCACAAAGATGTTATCCCTTTACACTTCTGTGGACGTTTCATGAGAACGTCTTGCCAACATGAGATAGATCTTTAGTTTTTCACGTGTCCATGAACTTGCAAAGTACAAAATGCTGTCTCGCTGTGTTTTAATTTGCATTTTTGGAATATTGGTAAGATTGAACATTTTGCTCATTTGAGTATCATCTGTTTGTGCCATATTTGTTACAAAATTATTATTTTTTACCAATTTGTTATTTCTGACAAAATTTTCAGGCAAAACTCAAAGCTCGACATACATGTTTAGCTGTACAACAATCACCCCAAGCATGGCCCAGGCCCCAGCTCTTGGCAATGGGGGTTTGGTGTTTAAGCTCTGGTTAGGTATAGGGGGTGCCCCAAGTTGGGCTCAAATTCAGTTGCAGGCTCCCAACCATGTGTTGGATTCTTCCCACAAGCCTAACCCTGTGTATCCAGATCTTGAGGAGGTGCCGATGAGTAAGACACAGTCCCTTCATGAGTTTGCAGCCTACTTCGAAATAAAACAAGTGTACTCACGACTAGAGTCCAAGACAGGGGTTAACAAATGTCCTTAGTTAGGGGTATGGCTCCAGCACCTGAGATTCAGTTTCTTAAATTCTATAGAGCATTATGGTCACCCTTGAATGAAGGAATCCTGACTCTTGGGCTACAGGATCACACAGTGTTGTTAAGGGGAACTTATCAATAATTTAGTTGAACATCCCTATTTTGCAGATGAGAAAACTGAGGCCCAGGGGCTTGACCAAGGTCTTGGGACAAGGTAGCGGCAGGGTTGGTCTGAAATCCAAGTCTCCTACTTTCCATTGGGGGTTTTCTCCTGAGCACCCCAACCTCAATTTTTTTATACCCTGGTACCTTGCTATTCGCCGTTAATTGGTTCTGGGAGGAGCGACAAGTACCAAAACCAACAAGTACCAAACAGATTTTCCCATAAGAATAATGCAGTCGTACCTCAGTGCTCATCATTAATTGGTTCTGGAAGTACTAAACAAATGGTGAGGACCGGGCCAAACTTTTCACGTCAAAATGCGTTGAGTACCACATTTGATGGGTTTCAAAGCAGTCGAGCACCACGGTGTGACTATATGCCATTCTTTCCTGTCCTCCTCACCCACCTGCCTACCTTTACAGGTCACCTTTTATGTGACAAACACTAAAACACCAAGTTAAAAATATGATATCTGCCCCAAGGAACTCACAGTCCCTGGGCAGGCGATGTGTCAGAGGAACTTAGAGTCAGCACTTTGGGCACTGAGGCTCATAGGCAGCTCGGGAAAATCAGCATAGAAGTCTTCATTTGTCTGCCTTTGTTCTGAGCAAGATTCCCTCAGTCTGCCAGGTAATGGCACAGCATGGGAAGGCCAAGCACAGATCCCAGCAGGAAGCTCCACTTTGGCACCTTGCCCACAGTGGGCTCGAAGAAAGAAAACCAGCTTTCAAGCCAGGCTTTGTCCCTGACTAGCTCTGGGACCTTAAACAATTTACTTCTCCTCCCTGAGCCTTAGTTTTCTGAGAGTTGTCTGTGACAAAGTATATGGTAGAATGTCTGACACACACTAGGTGTGTTCCCTTCTTTATTAGGCTCATCTTTATTAAAAATGTGCCCTGTCCTTATTAAGCTCAATTAGAGTCTTCTCTTTTTAAAACCTTCCCTGAATCTGGAATAGACAAATGCCAGCTGAGACCTCATCTTCCGGCCTCTGGCTAGGAGATTTCAGCAGAGGGGCTCGTCTCTGGGCTCCGATCTGCCTGTGACTTAGAGGGAGCTGCCTCTGCCCCCTGCCCTGCCTGCTTCCTTCAAGCCGAGCACTATTTGGATCCCAGCTCCCTCTGGGCTGACCCATGGCCCCTGAGTCATGCCCTGAATCAGAATCACAGGGCCGAATGTGTTCTTCCAGTGCCTTCTTTCTGTTAATGAAGCTCCTACATGAGTTTCTCATTTCCAGTCCTCAAACCTGTTTTGGCCTTGGTATGGTGATGGTTAATTTTATGTGTCCACTTGATTGGTTGATATGGGGTACATAGGTATTTAGTTTAACATTACTTTTGGGTGTGAGTGTGAGGGTATTTCTAGATGAGACTACATTTGAATTCATAGTCTAAGTAAGGCAGATTGTACTTCCCATATACGAGGGCTGTCTGGGGAGTATCCATGCAAGAAAAATGATAAATAGAGGCATTTATGGCTGGATGGTTTCCAGACAGCCCTTGTATGTGGGCATGCCTCATCCAATCCACTGAGGATATGAACAACAACAACAAAACGGTGGCGGAAGGGAGAATTCGCTCCCTCTGCCTGTCTGCCTGAGCTGGGACATTGGTCTCCTCCTGCCCTTGAGCTAGGGATTATGTCACTGGCAGGCCTTCGACTCGAACTGGAACTACACCACCAGGTTTCTTGAGTCTCCAGTTTGTAGACAGCAGATCGTGGGGTTTCTTAACTCCCATAATTGCATGAGCCAATTCCTTGTAATAAATCTTTTTGTATAATATATATCTTCCTATTGGTTCTGTTTCTCTGGAGACCCTGACTAACACAGTTCTATTACTGGGTACCTATTCTGGTCATCTGTCCAAGGCCCTCCTAAGCCAGTCCTGCCTTATTTCTCTGAGCTCTTTTTCAAGACCAACTGCCCTCAGGTCCTTGGCCTCCGTGTCTAAATTCCCGAGTGTGGGATCTGGGGCCAGATCCTCTGCTTGCACCCCTTCTTGTCCAGGGGCCAGCTGCTGTCCAGAGCCCTAACTGAGCTCTGCACCCCCTCCACCCTGTCCAGCTTCAAGGAGCCAACCTATGCCCAACGCCAAGCTTTCCTCACTGCCCTGACAGTTGGGAGAAACTTACGGCCAGAAATGAATGTAATTAGAGCACTACCATAAGTGAAGTCACCAGCACAGTTGCTAAGAATGAAGTAGAGCAGACAATTTCCTCAGGAAAGGTACCCCAACCATCACCTTTTATCACCTTTTCAAAAATCCAATGACTCCAACTGTCATTCTGATTCACAAAAGCAAACCCTGATCCAAGTTTATACTTTAGTTTCCTTCCTTAAGGCAAAACCTGTTTCTCCTTGAGGGGGCCCCCCGGCCACTTTCCCACTCCAGGTGCCTTTGGCAGGCAGCCTCCAAGTGGCTTGCCGGAGTCCTCATGACAGTCAGGAATCCAAGCCGCCCGTCCTCGAAGGAGCATGGAGCGACAAGGGCCCACAACAGGCAAATCTAGTGAAGCGGGACCAAGTCCTCTGTCCCAGGAAACGTAAATTGGATTCTACCAGCCCAGTTTGCAGATCTCTGACTGAGAGACCCAGAGAAGTCCTGTGAGGGTTGCCTCTATCTTTAACCCCAATGCTTTCCTCTGATGGCCTCATCCCGGTAAGTCACCTCCTTCCTCTCTGGTAGGATGAAGGTTTCAAGCCAGGACACTAAAGAAGGGAGATGGCTGCTGGACCATCAGCCCTATCCTCAGGATCCCTCCTGGAAGAGCTCGAAAGACGGGGGTTAGGTGCTGATGCTTACTGTGCACCTACTATGGACCAGGAAATTCCTCATTGAATCTTCATAACAACCTTGACCTGGGGAGAGAATTTATCCTTGTTTTCAGAGGAGGAACTTGAGGCAAAGTTTTTCTACTGTCTAACATGAAGTAGGTGCTTTACAACATGAACTCATCTGCAAGCTCTTGAGAAAGGATAAAGTTTCCTGAAGATATGAAGAACTGTAACTCTTAGTATAAATGTCGTTTGCTGTGCTGAATGCGATATAGGAGGTACAAAATGGTGTTTACTGAGTTTTGGGCGTATTCGTATGGGAGAGATGCTAACTGTCCCTCACGTGTGAGTGCTCCTATCCAGAGTATATAGAATTGGGGCTGAAAGTGGCTGCTCAGCCAAAGACTACATTTCCCAGCATCCCCTGCAGCTAGATGGGACCATGGCACTGTATCTCACTCATGGATTTGCACATCTTCTCAGCCCAGATGATTAAGAAATAGCTCTGCCTTTTGCACCTTCTTTTTTTCCTTTTGCAGATGGTTCTGAAGCTCCAGGGGGTGGAAAAACCACATGATAGGAGGACTCTGGGTCTCTGAATCATTTCCAGCCCAAATAAATGTTGCCTACCAATTAGGAACGCTGTATCAGTCTGACACATGGACAAGATGTATTTATTGAAGCCTCTGAAATTGTGGGGTTCCCGACCAAAACTGGCTTTATCTTAGTTGATACACTTGAAGTGGTTCATCTTTTTGTGCCTTTCGAAGTGGACACTCGGGGCATGGAAACATTCAGGGGATGCAGAACTCTGATTCAGTGCTTCCCAGATGCCTTCTCTTACATGTTGCACTACGAGCAGCCAGACGAGACTATCTCCCACTCTCTTCTGGGCTCCTGCATTCCTCATAATGTCTCTTCAGGTTACTATGATCTTTCACACTGATAATGTCCTACCTATCCTTCATGCTACCCTCAATGCCACCCCTCAGGAGCGCTCTCCCCAGGCAGAATTTATCACTTCATGGGTCTATAGTGTTTATCAGACTTGTCATGTTGCTATGTATTCAATGACTACTTCCTTACACACGTTTCTTCCACTGAGCAATCTAGGGCAGGGGCAGGCCCAACTCCTGTCTGTCTACCTGCCCGGTCCATGCAGGCCTGGTGCAGACAGGGTGGGGAAGTGATTGGAATCCAGTGCTTTCTCTGGAGCACCCACTTGGAGGGATTGATGGAACTCCCAGAAGGCTGGATGAGCAAGATTGCAAGGCCAGATCAGGCTCCCCGGGAAAGAGGGCTGCACTCAATTAGTGGTATCTGCCAAGGGTGTAGGAGGAGGGCCCTGCTGTAGGCATGCCATTTCAAATTAAATGCACCAATTACAGATGAGGAATTACTCCGAAGCCCCCTCACCTCACTTCCAGTCAGAGTAGAAGCCCTCACAGGGGTCCTGAGGCCCCAGGCAATCCAGTGGCTCTGTGACTAGCGACCCTCTGTCTTCCTCGCCTCTGCTCTCCCAGTGTTCACTGAGACCAGGCCTCCTTGTTGTCACTCAAACTCACCACATACTTTCCTGCCCCAGGGTCTCTGTATCAGCATGTCCTCTGCTGGGAAAACTCTTCTCCCATTTGACCAACCTTTAATTATTTGCTTAAATGTCACCTCCTCTGTTACTTTCCTAAGTGCTTTACTTAAAATTATAAACTCCCTCTCTCCTGACCCCACTACCTTATATTCCTGGTTTCCCCCTTCCTACTTTATTATTCTCTATAGTCTTTTTTACTATCTAACATGCAATCTTACTTATTTACCTGTCCATGAGGGCAAGGGTTTTGCTGTTCCTATCCCCAGTGCCTACCCCAGTCCCATAAATATTTGTTGAAAAAACTGATCGCAAAGAAGTGAGTTGAGGGCTCACGCTGTGTGCCATTCCCACTATAATGAAAAGCCGTCTTGTGCTTCAGTGTTGAACTTAAGTGTTCACTATAGGATGCCCAAGTCAGGAGAACCTTAGGAGCTATGGCCCCACTGCCCTGTTTTCTCTTCCCCACAGCTCACAGCAAAGGCAGGGGAAGCTTCTATCTCTCTGCTGCCGCTGGCCAGGGGGCGGGAGAGGCCACCGGAACTTTGGAATCCATTTATCTATTAATTTATTATCTAATTAAGTTCCACAATGACAGCACTATTTGTTCCAAAATGCCCTCGAACTAAACCAATACAGCATAATGTGCATTTTAATCAATTACAATGGTTCTCCTAATGTCTGCCTTCAGCAGCCAGTAACTGTTGCACTCCTGGGTCCAGGGCAGGGAAATGCCTTTTCACTTCATTAGGCCCCAAACAGTCTAATTGCTTAGTGGCCATCAGGGCTCTTCTTAGAGAGTGGGAGGCAACCGTGCCAGGGTCCCAGTGATGAGTGAGTAAGACTCTTTTCAGGGAGGAGAACTGCCTTTTGCTAGTCGTTTGTAAATTGAGTTATAACCACAGAGAAAGTGGCCTCTGGGAGACAAGAAGATGGGCAAAGTTGGGCAACTGAGCCTTAATGCGGCCTTGGCCAAGTGCCACAACTTTTACTTCTGGGGAGGTAAGGGCAGTGGAGCTGCAGACAGCTCTCCACGGGCTTAACGGCCCCGTATTGGGCTGGAACCATACTCTGATGCACTCAGGTGACTCTGATCTATAAACACACTGACATATTCAAACACGCTGCCATAGAGACCTGCTGACACACTCACACATACTCTGACACACTCAGCCATACTCTGAAGTCCTGACGTACTTGCATATAGTCTGGTATATAGACATACGGACATACTGGTTCATGCTCTGTCATAGGGACTACTGACATACTTGCACATTCTTTGACTTAGCCACCCTCCAACACTGTATTCATTTCACTGCTTCACTCAACAATCCTTGTGTGGCACTCCCGAAAGTTGGGAGCCCCTTTAGGAGGGAATCATCCCTGTATCTCCAGGCCCTGGCAGAGGGACACAGGAGATATGTGTTGAACTGAAATAAAAATACCTCATTAGGCTGTTAGGAGAAAATGTATGTATGAAGCTCAGCACATGGTAATGATGCTAATGATCACTAACCGTCCTAAGTACTTACCGCCTGCTAGGCAGCATCTAAGTACTTTACACATATTGACACTGCAATCCTCACAACTACCTTAGGAGGTAGGCACTGTTTTTATCACCTCGTTGCAGCGATGAAGTACTGAGGCAGAGCCCCCAAGTCTGTGGTCTAACTGTGGCCACCACAATTGCAATTAGTTTTATTGCACTTGTGGTGCCAAGAATCACTGTAATCGAATTACGCTTCCCTGCCTGTGTAGATGCCAAGAATTCTGGTGGCCACGTCTTTCCATTTTACATGTGGATCACCAGTGGATGGGGCACAGTTACACTGCTGACTCCAGGAGAAAAAGGCCATTTAGTGTGTGCATGTATTCTAAGAGACATCTTTACTGTTCAACTCTCCCACAGTGCAAAAACCTATTCAATTAAAACAACAGGTAATGAACATGATAGTGCAGCTTTCTAGTAAGGTCCATTGTGGAAAAGAACCAAAGAAAAGGAGGGGAAAGAATTCCGCAATACTGGCAAGTCTTGCTATGTTCACTGCTGGAGATAACACGGTGAACAAAAGAGACACAATTCCTTCCCTCATGGAAGCTGATAGTCTGGTGAGGAAATACACAATACACAGAAATACAACCAAAAATAAATGGGCATGGCACCAAGATGGACATAAATAAACAGGACACCTTGAGAGAGGTTACCATTTCAGATCAGGATGTCAGAAACGGCCTCTTTGATAAGGAGATAATTAGGTTGAGACCTAAGGAATGACACCGAGCAAAGAATGTCAAAAGTAGATGGAAGAACATTCCAAGAAATGGAAGAGCATGTGTAAAAGCTAAAGGAAAGGATGAGCTTGATGTGTCCAGAGAACTGCAAATGTGGCTAGGGTGGGATGTGCAGAATGGTACGAAATGAGCCAGACCGAATCGCAGACACTGGGGAGTCTTGCAGGCTGTGGTACATGCTCTGGATTGTATTTAAGGAATGAAGGGAAGCCACAGAAGGGTTTTAAGCAGGGACACACTGATGCTCCAGAGACCAGAGTATATCTTTCAAAGGTTTACTGTGTAGGAGGAGAGTAAACAGGGTATCTCAGTAGTTCAGGTGAAAGACTACGGGGACTTGAATTAAGGTTATGAGTAGAGATGGACAAAGAAATGGATACATTTTTGGAGGTGGAACCAGTAGAAATTATTAGTGATTTGGACATGGGAGCTGAAAGAAAGGCAGGAATCAAAAATGACATGGGTGCCTATCTTAAGAAAGTGGGTAGATAGTTTCATTTACTGACACAAGGAAGACTTTGGGTAGAAATGTGAGATTACGTATTCTGTTTTAGTTATGTTAAGTTTGAGAGGCTCAGTTAGAGACAGAACTTTGGAGTTTGGACTGAAGATAAAATTTGGTTGGATTTTTAAAAATTGAAATGGATGAGACTACCTTAAGAGTCAAGATAGGGACTATTGAAGAATAAGACAGATAATAAAATAGACAGTGTTCTCTATGCCCAGGAAAAACTAGTTGAATGAAACTTCATAGTTAATATCATGAATGTGAGAAAGTTTTTGGGGAACCATTCAGCTGCCAGCCCCATAGTGGGGTCACCAAAAGCCCTCAGGTGATTGAGATGGGAGGAGGTCAAGAGCATGGTGTGGAGTTGGACAGTCCTGAGTTTGGATCTTTCCTGTCATGTTTGCTTGTTGGGTTACCTCCCTGAGCTTCATACACTTCACCTGTAAATGAGTGATTATAAGACCTACCTCATAGAGTTGTCACAGGGGTAAAAGTGATATTTGCAGGTGTGCACATAGTTTCTGGCACAGAACAAATTCCCATTAAGCTGGATCTACAGAGGTCAGGTGACAAGAATGAGGGAGGAGATGGAGTTCTCTTTGCTCTGAGCAGGGAAGACCAGCCCTGGTAGATCAGTTGGCCCACACCAGGTCCACACTCGGAAAGTCACAGACAAACAGGCGTAGTCCAGACGCCATACACTGCGAGCAAAGACTGAAGGCCTGGTTTGGATAGAAGAAGCTGAGGCTAGAGGAGGTGGGTCTCCATTTTCATATCCCTGAAGGGCCTTACCAAGGACAGAGAATTGGCCTTGTTTTGTGTGGTTCCAGAGGTGGAGGGATCAGTGGGACAAACCACTACTGGGCACCAGAAAGAATGTTCTAACATAAGGGGCAGATGCAGACTTGTTTAATATGCAGTGTTGGATTTTAAGAAAGGGAGAAAGGTATGAACATATATTTATATTTGCATAAGTAAATCCTGAAGGAATACACAGAAATTATAAAGTGATTACTATGAGAAGGGGATGGGGGTGTTGGGAATTTGGTGGAAAGGAAGGAAAACAGGGGTGGAAGTAAAACTTTCAATAAGGCACCATTTTATCTTCTTTGACTTTTGAACCATGTGAACATATTTCATATTCCAAAAGTTAAATTAGAACTATAATTGAAGCAAGCAAGCATGCAAACGGGGGAAAGGAAGTGTATCTGGAGTCAGAGCTCCTCAAACATGGCACAGGCGGCCCGGGGAGTGGGACCAGCAGCCCGAAGGGCCCTGGGCTCACAAGGTCCTGCCCTTGAGGTAGCGCTCTGCTGCTGCTGTTTTAAAACTCTCAGCAATCTTTGTACACGGAGCTCTGCATTTCTTTTTGCACTGGGCTCCCCGATTTTACAGCAGGCCCGGCTGGGTGGGGAATGACGGTCTCCTCCTCAGGGGGCTGGGAGCCAGGGCAGGAAGCTGCTTGGACCAGCTCTGTGCGACATGGGGAGGATGGACAGGCTGAACTTGAAATAAAACCTTGCTGCCTGGCTGAATGAATCCTGGAGCCTCCTTGCGCTAGATGTTTCCTACATTAGAGCTCTATAGCTAAGACGACTGTCTGCTCCTGCTGGCCTGGAACGGTTCTGGTTTGTGCCTGTTGTTCCTGTGTAATTAGTAACTGATTCCATTCACTCTGAGAAGTCTCCCAGTTTGGACAACAGATTGTATGACCACCCCAACCTAAGGCCAGAGGACACCTCATTCACTTGGGTTCCTTAAGGATGGAGGCTGCTGCCTGGACACCATCTGCTACCCCCGGGCACACCACGCACAAGTGTGTTTGCACACACACATGCCTGGCCTCGCTCACCAGTAAGCCGATTATTTATAACGTGACAGAAGACAGTTTTAAGATAAGAAAATGGAACGCAGACCTGATTGAAACAATGTGCTTATCTCTGTCTCCAGAAGAGAGAGTGGCCTGAGAGAGATTACCGGGAATGTTTCCTTGCTTCCCAGAGACCTTCCCCCTATTTCAGAATAGTTTTAATATGTGAAATATGATTTGAGCAAGACAGAGAGTGAGGAATGGAGGTGATTCACTCCAAGCAAGCTAATCCACATGTTCTTTGTTGACTTTCTTTAGCCAGACTTTCAAGTCAGCAGTCAGAATGACAGAGCTGCCAGGACTTTGGAGATGAGATAGTAGTACAACTGCCCCAGTTCACAGAGAGGGAAGCTGAGGCCCAGAGAAGGAAGGGGCTTGCCCAGGGCTTACAGCCCAGAACTCTGACCCATACTCCCCAATCATATCACTTAGATTTCTTCTGGGGGACTCCCTATCCAGCAGCAGGAGTTTGGAGGTAACTCATGGGGAAACAAAGCAAATGCTCTACAAAAAGTATCCAGAGGCATTCTCTGGACCACCTCCCTTCCTGGCTTCCACATCTCTGTGAAAGTTACTGCCTCCACCTGCAAAGCCATTGCCTGTTTGTAGTGAGGAAAGAAAATCCTCTAAGGATGAGACCCTCAACTGAGGCCCAGGACCTGGACCACAGCCTGGGACAGAGAGGCAGCCAGGCAGGAAGAACAGATGGGAGTTGGTGCAGGAGGCTGGCTCTGCTGTCCTGAGCATCTTCCTGCACCTTTGTTCTCACTTTGTGGGGGGCAGGGGAAAGAGAAAGGCTACCAGGGCAGGTCACAGAGTAGAACAGCCCACCCTCTCCAACGCCAGACTTTTATACCTCAAACGCAACCCACAGTGCCCTTTCCCCTCAGCTATTCACAACAGCTGACTCTGTTGGAAAAGGTACAATCATCGTGGAACGTCACTGTATGTCAAGTTCCTATTTGAATGTCACTTCTTCCACCAAGTTCCCAAAGAGGAAGTTCTCTCTTTACTTTGTTCATAAAGCACTTTCTCCATTCGCATTTCTTTGTGATTTCAGAGAATATTTATTGACCACCTGCTATGTACTGTGTTCTGTACCACACACAGGTTCTGTGCTAGGGGCTCAGAATGCAAAGACCAGTAAGAGACAGTCACCATGCTCACATTCCCCATCTTGGGAGAGAAGGATTGAGGGAAGTGAAAAGGTAGAAAGCACGTCATTAAAATGTGGGGTTAGAAGGGAGTGCTGGAAGGTGGCTCAAACCAGCCTCAAGATTCAAAAAGAAATTCTGAGAAGTGAGGCTTGACCTGCATCTTGAAAGGTGAGCCTGAAATGGCTCAGGGTTGGGAAACAAAGATGAAAGGTGAAGATGGGGGGAAGGCCTCTGGGCACCTGAGCCCCTGGTGTTCTACTGCCATTGCCTATCTCGGTGTCCCACCACCCTGCCAGCCTCTTAGCTTTGTGGAGACTGCATGACTCAGTCATCTGTTCACACCCGCCTGTCCCCTATCCTTTTCTTTCAACTCATGAACTCCTCATGTCTTTGTTAAACAGAATAGATCAACAATGCCCCACACTTAGGGTAAAACAAAGCTTCTTGTCTTCCAGGCACAGATATCAGATTACCTAACTGACTCAGAAGATTCAAAGAGAAACCCTTGCTAGAGAGTAAGACAGCTGGGATTGGTCCCTCACAGAGCCTCATCCATCAATTAATGCAATAGTAAGATTGAAACCAAACACTAATTTTGCAGGCATAAAAAGTGCTAATAGAAATTTCTCTCCAAATGTTGAACTCATGTTGCTAATTCTGTTTTAATATTGACTATTGCATTTGGCAATTATATTTCAATAGTGAAAAGGTTATTACTACTATAAGATAAATAATGAGGAAGACTCACTGGCTTTGGCTTGATAGGTAAAATTTATGTGTCACTGGGGCTGTGTTCTCAATTACAACCCAACCAACTGGTTAAATATCAGCCAAGCATGAACGATAGCTTGCAGCTCTAATTCCTCCTCCCCACTCACTACACCTCTAAATGCTTTTCAACATTAGAGTATAAATGTGAATTTTTCCTGGCATAAAGAACACAAAAAACTTGTATTTTTGATGCAGTTGTGTACTATGACTGACTATGTCCAAGCTCATTGATGCAAGGAGAAAGGTGGTTCTCAGTTGAATAAAGGAATCATGCGATCAGAGACCTCTTCCTACCAAATTGAACTTATCAGTTCTGCTCAACCAGCATCAACTGAGCATCTACTTTATGCCTAGCCCTGAGCTAGGCCTAAGTCCATAAAGATAATCCATAGGGTAAGAAAAAAATTGCTGGGCGTAGGCCTTGCTCTTTTGAGCTCCCATGACACCCCCTGCTGCTGAACACCTCCACCAGTTACAGATTGTAGTGTTGAAATGAACTTTCCTGTTTCTATCCATTCGAGGATAGAGAATGTGTCTTATTCATCTTTGCACCCTTGCTGCGCCAGCCCAGAGCCTAGCACACAACAGGCACTCAAAAGATTGCCGAATTTTAATGAGTCACTTGGAATTTTATATACATTATTGACACCTCGCAGCAACCCAGAGCACAATCCTTTCTTCTACATAGCCCTTATCTCACTGAAGTTGCATACTCCCAAGTCTCTTCCCAAGAATGAGTGAATAGCCATGTGTCCTCCAGTGCTTACTGTAAGACTAGTGTCCCAGTGTTTAAGTTCCCCCAGGAGCAAACCCTGAAGAAAGGATGTAGGTGCAAGTAGTATCTGAAAGTAAACAAAATGCTGGTAAAGGAATGGAGATGTGAGACAGGGAAGGGAAAATAGCCAATAACGGGTGTATTCTCTGAATCATCCAGCTTGAGGAGTGAGGGAACTAGGGTATTTATACACCCATCAATCATTGGTTTGATGCTCCCAGGGAGTGTTAATTCCTTGTCACGTTTGACCTGCCCCATATGTGAGCAAAGCTGGCTTCAGAGGCCAGAAAAAGCCTCAGGGAAAAATAAAAGAAGTGCAGTTAGAAGTTGGGTTGGTCGTACTGCAGTGGACAGAGGGTATGAATGGGTACCTACTGATGCAGTTGCAAATGAGCAATTATGATCATATGAAGACATGGAACCCACAGAGCATCCAAGGGGAAGTGTGGGATTTGGAGATTCATTACATATCTGGAGGGTAGGATTAGAGAGTTTTGATCATTCTAGAATGTCATGACTCTATGTGTCCACTTGGCTTTTTAAAATACAGACCATCTTCAGAAGAAAATCCTCTTGTCTTTGGATTGAGAAAGTAAAAGAGGTATGTGTGTGACAGGAGGATGGAGGAGGGGTACTAGTTGGTTTGGTTTAATCATTCTTATATGAAAGCAGATCTGTGGAGAAAGAGGCACTGGTGGGGAGATTAGGAGATAGCCCACAGTGCTGGAGAGCTGCTGGGCTAGAGTTTTGACACGGAATGTTAGGGAGGTCCAATCATGGTCTTGGCCTTCACCAAACCATCTGACATTTTATCAACCTGTGTTGCCTGTTTTGTGTCAGGCTCTGTGTTACACTCTTAACACACATGAATTTATATCACTTAACCTTGAGCACCCCTGAGAGGTGTTATACAAATACCATTCTGCAGATGAAGAAACTGAGGTTCAGAGAGGCCCAACAGCAAATGCAAACCCAAGGTGGGAATGTGAGTCTGTTTCTCATTCCGTGACCCCACAGTGCCCTTCCCTACAGCTGTTCATCCACAGATCTTCAAAGGAGGTGCCACTGGGCTCAGCTATGCAGTAAACAGCCCCAGCAAAGGATCTCTGTGCTGATTTGTGATTAAAGGCAAACAAGATAATCAGTCCCAGGACCAGGGAAAGAGCTGTCCGCACTCTCACGCATTCCTCCATTCACACGGCCCTGGAAACCTTCTGGCGGCGTAGTGGCTGCAGCAGTTACTCTGCAGAATAAAGGGTCCTGTCTGGAAATGCAATTATTCCAAAAGAAAAGGTTTCTAAAAGACACTCAAAAAAGAGAGCATTCTGTTTTTCTGAAATATCTGATATTCCCAATAAGGGCAAAGCTTAGCTTTGATAAAAGTCGATAAAAGTTTTGAAAAAATGATGAGGATGATAAAGACAATGAAGAGGATGGTGATGATAATAATGATGATGATGGATGAAGATGA
Source organism: Lyroderma lyra (assembly GCA_004026885.1). Lineage (NCBI taxonomy): Eukaryota > Metazoa > Chordata > Mammalia > Chiroptera > Megadermatidae > Lyroderma > Lyroderma lyra. The sequence goes on from PVJL010012292.1 coordinate 20,424, forward strand.
TGTGATAATGATGATGACTATATTGAGATGTGACTCTAATGAAGATAATGGTGATGATGACGATGATGATTACAGCAGCAATTACCATTTCTCGAGTGCCTACACGGGTCAGTTATGTGTGTTGGGCACATTGTGTACATTATTGCTGATTATCACAATAATCCTGTAAGATGAAGGTCTTAGCATGCCCATTTAATACATGAGAAACTGAAGCTCAGAGAATTAGCCTGCTGGGATCAGAATGTTAGTCATAGAAAGGAAATGACAGAGATCTGTGCTTGAATATAACTCCAAATCCTGTGCCTATCACACCACTAACCTATCTGTTTCATTCATTTACTCCTCCATTTGTTTAATGATTAAAAAAATCATTCATTTATTCAAAATACTAATTTAGTCAGTTGCAGGTATACCTAAGATAGCTGCTAGACTCTTCTAAGTCCCAGTTTGTCAAGATAATGCCTCTATCCTCACATTAGGGATAAATGAAAATGAGAGTGAATTACATTCAAATCAAGATTTATCACAATGAATGCATCCAAAACTAGTGTAAAAAAAAACTATTAATGATTTTTGAGCTCCTAGAAGCTAACGTCAATGATCTGCTTCACTGTTAATTAATATGGAGTAAAAGGTCGCTCAGTAATTGGTTGATAAGGAGAGGAGTGGTCTTGTTTTTCACTGTGATCTAGTTAGAGGGCCCAGTGAACCAGGATGGGTGGTTACCAAGAAGAGCTCTTAGAGGCTTGTAGTGTTGGGCTGACATTTGTAGGATAGACATGGCTGAAGATCTGGGCAGCACTTACTGCCCATGGGCAACGGGGGTGGGGGGTATTCTCGGCATTTACTGAGTGCCACTGCCAGATACTTAATCTGTACAATGGCACCATGGAAGAGGCATTAAGCATTACTATAACAATTTTACAGTTCAGAGACGTTAAATGACTTCTTTAGGTCTGGAATAGGCCAAGACCGGGTGTGGCAGCCAGGCCATCCGAGTTCTAGGCCCCACTCTATCGCTTCCTGGGACTGTGAACCTGCCTGCAACACCTCTGCTTTCTGAGCCGCAGGATCGTCACCTATGAAGAGAAGTGGTTGGTCTGTGGGACTTCCTGGGTCTCTTCTGGGCTCCCCAGACTTCTAAGACTCTGGTGAACAGACTGCACACTTATTCCTTAACTCGTCTGCTCACAAGAACAACCCTGGAGAAGGAGAGTCAAGGGTGTGGGGTGGGTGGTCCATGCAGTGCCAACAGAAAGACTTAGGATATTAACAGGTCTCTGTAGTAAACAGGAAACCTGATGGAAAGGTCAGACTCAATATCTATAAAACTAGTTTATCCCTAAAACCAGATCTATTTCCTCCTATTCTTTCATTTCCTGCCTAGCTCATCCGTGTTCATTTTTCTCCCCAGTTTGAATGTGAGCAGCCTGAGGGCAGGGGTTCTATCCTCTGCTGCTTTTGTATCCCCCCTAGTCCCTAGCACAGCCCTGGGCATAAAGAGGGATCGACAAATACTGCTGACTTGTTATGAAAAATATTAGCACATGTGGTTCCCTTATGTATTACCACAGAGGTCACCTTGAACAAGACTTTGAATACTTTCCCCATTGTCTGCAGATGGCACTGGGGTTCAGAGGAACCAAACAGTTTGGCCAAGGGCTGCACAACCAGGAAACATGGAGTTAGGGCTGGCCCTAGGCCTCCCAAATCCAGGCCAAGGAGCTTGTCACTGGCCCTCAACAGAGGGAGCAATCCCTCTCCAAGGAGGGGGACAAGGATGGCAGGGACTGCTGCTCCTTAAGACCAGAGCACCCCTGGAAACACCTGTCAGAAGCAGCACTTAGAGGATTGTAACGGATCCTTTGGGAAGTCTAGGAAGATCCCAGAGTTAGGAAAAGTGAGAGGTAGATTTCTTAAACTTTTTCCAATTCAAAGAATCGTCATTTTTTTGTCATAGGGATTGTTATTTAAGTGCCTCTCTGAGAGCTCCCTGGGCCAGGATCTGGGTCATATTCATGTGAATCCCCCCAAACCCCCAATACCCAAGAACAACTATGAGTGAATGAATGAATGGATGAATGAGTGGTTCAGTCACTACAGTGGGGGATATCTAGATGTTTCAAATAGCAAGTATGGCCTCAGAGTCCCTAAAAATTGTCTGTGCTTTTTAATGAATACTACTACTACTACTAATAACACAGTAGACTCTCTATTAACTGGTACCCATGCTGGATAAATGCAGTATTATTTCTTTGATTTTTTTGCTGGTTCTTGAGAGTGCCAGTTAATAGAGAGTCTAATGTAATCATCACCATCATTATCATCAATGTCTCCCCAGCTTTACAAAGTTTTGTAAATTCTTCTGCAAGGTAAGGATTACCATCTCAGTTTAAGAGACGTCCAGTGTCACAGAGACAGTACCAGTACCTGCCATTTCCTGAGCTTGTGTCAATGTTTTTCTTGTAATACTTCATGCTCTCCTTGGCAATAACCCTCTCTGATAGCTATTATTATCTTTACTCTTCAGATGAGGAAACTGAGGCCCCAGAAGGTAACCTGACTACAGTCACATGGCCAGTAACTTTGTTTAAAGCCAAAGGGCCTGATTCCCAAGCCTGAGCATTTTCTACTTAGGGCCAAACTGTCTGGATCAACATGTCTGAAGTTGGAGTTGGAAGCCCTAGTTGGATCCTGTCAGGACAACATTCCCCTCAGCTGAATGAAGTCGAAGTGGGAATGTTATAGGAATAGCAGAAACAAACCCTATCTCTCAATTACACAGAACGTGAGTCTGCATGTGAGCTTCATGGCTATCTCTGGGTCACGTGCATGCTGCTTATGAGTGTATGCATGTAGGACTTGTGTGTGTGTGTGTCTACTTGTCTTTCCTAAGGCAGAAACACCATGAGCCCATTCAGATCTCTTCCTAAAATATTCCCGGATTCTGCACGCCTTTCCTTTCCTGTGTGACAACACATAGGGTAGTGGGGTTAGCGATCACAGCGTGTGTGAGTAGGACTCGGGGCAGTTACCTGGCCAGGTGGGAGCTGCAGGCAGCAAGAGTCCGGGGGCTGAGGAGAATTACAGGTGATGTACTTATTTTATTATTTTTTTTTTAGTAAAAATTGTATACATTTAAAGTATATAGCCTGACGAATTTGATAAACATATATAGTGAAATGATTGCTATAGTCAAGCTAGTTAACATATTTCCTCACATAGTTCCCTTTTTTTTTCTTTTTTTGGTGATAAGAGGACCTGAAATCTACTCTTTTAATTTTTATTTTATGTAACTTTCACTACAGGTACTCTACCAGCCCTGTATGATCCTGTGTGTGATACCAGAGATAGAAAAAATACAGTAGTAACTATAGTAAAACCAACCTAAAGATGCTGCCCCACCAACCAGGCTCTGTTATCTGAGGGAGGAAGAAAAGCAAATGTTGGCAGGTAGAATTCAAGGCAGAGCCTTTTCTGATAGAAATCAGGCAACAAGGACTAAAGTCATCACCCAGGGAAGTGAGTGAAGGGAAGGTTTAAAGAGCACCACAGACTCAGTGCACAGGACTGTTCTGGTAGAGAAAGGATTTGAGCAGTTAGGACATCTCCCGACTCTCCAAGACTGAACATAGTTCATGTCTCTTGGAACCTCAACAATGGTATAGAAGCAGTACTTTAGTGCTTTGTAGAATGCCTACTTTGGGTCAGGCACTGTCTGTTGGGTACTTTCCATGAATTATCTAATCCTTACAATAACCCAAAAAGGTGAAAATGATTGTTCTAGCTTTACAGAGGAGGAAATTCAATGCTGTTGTCAGGCTGACTAAAAGCTGGGTAGTCTGATCCCCAAATCCTATAGAGTGACTGTGGACATTCTTGACAAAATGGATTAATCAAGATGATTGTGCAGGAGAAGGAACCGAGTTTCTTGGACTTGGATAAAAGGGCAACACGGATGGGATTTCATGGGATCCTTCATTCCAAACATCCTTGTGCAGATCAGTATAGATTCTGGTACCTTTCTATGTGGAGGGAGCAGGGAGTGGGAGAGAGAGAGATGGAGATAGAAATAGACATAGACATAGACATATATATATATATATATATATATATATATATATATATATATATATATATAGAGAGAGAGAGAGAGAGAGAGAGAGAGAGAGAGAGAGAGAGCAAAAGAGGAGAGAAGAGGAGAGAAAGACTTGGGGTGACAGTAAGATCTGTTAATCGTAACTGTGGGTATTCTGTTTGGATATTTCATCTGAGGTCTCCTCTCTACCACTTTTTTTTTTTAATTTGACATAGAAACCAGAAGAATTAAGACAGGAATTAAGCCCTTGTTTGCAAAGATGCTCAAAGACAAACACTCCATGTGTAGTACCAGAGGGTGAGCGGTGAGTGAGGAGACAGAGAAGGGGTAAATGTGGGCTCAAAAAGAGGCTTGACCTTGGAATTATCCAGACATAAGTTCTATAAGGGAAACCTGGGCAATTCCGGGGAAGAAGTTAGGGCAGAAAATGCTTCTAACAGTAGGTGTGTGGTTTCCTTCTGCAAACCAAAGGGGACCAGCAATCCTCCCCAAATTAAGGTAACACCCAGAGAGTCATGTAGTCTCTAACTTCCTGAGTAAGTAGTGTCCTGGAGGGCATAGGTTCTGATATCCACCTCCATTTTGGGCCTGTACTACGGGTACTACAGGCCCCATGTGAAGCCCGGTTGGGGGTACTTGCATGAATATCACATGGATAACACATGGAGAAGCCTTCACTGGACTCTGCAAGTGGTAAAGCATAGATGTTAAAGTCTGTTAGAGCCTGGCCACATGGATTTGAACCCCAGCTCCGCCATTTAGTATCTATGTGACCCTGAGCAAGTTGCCTAACTTTTCTGTGCCTCAGTTTCTTCACTTTTGAAATGGAATAGTAATAGGATTGTTGTGAAGATTTAGGGAGAAAATAAATACAAAACACTCAGAATGTAGCAAGAACCCAATAAATATTAGTTGTTGCTGTTGCTGTTATATTATTATTATTATATTAAGCTATCTATTCCCAAGACTCTGCACTTTCCACCACCTGATGTGTCTCAAACTAGTCTGAAGTACACCGGTCTTAGGTCAGGTCCCTTGGGAAACAGCCTCTGAGATGGAGATGTGCAGGCAGGAGGTTTCTTGCTCTCAGAGCACCTCCTCTCAGGTCTGAGGGAAGCGGGACTGGTCAGAGGCAGAACTGGACTGCAATGCAGTTGCAATGCCAGCCTTAGCCAATCTCCTTAAGAGCTCTGGAGCTGAGCTGGCCTTTCAGAGCTGTCTCAAATTGGACCAGGCAGCTTGGGTCTTTCTGTAATGCTCACGCCCAACCCCCTGCCCTATGGAGGAGTCACTGACTGATACAGGCTGCCTCCGGAGTTGACCTGGGTTGGGTAAGGCAGCTTCCTCGGAGGAAGACAAGTCCCTGAGAGAGAAGTTGCTGTGAACGGTGAGCTGCCGGCACTGTCTGGAATCTGTGAAAATGAATGCTTCATCTTGGGGGCATCTGGGTGAGGCACCACAGTACCTACTACAACCTGGAATAGCAGCAGGGTAAGTAACCCCTCCCAAAGGCAGGAGCTGTGTGAGTGCAGTTGTGTCGATACTGCCCAGGCACTAGTTAATGTACAGCTTTCTGAGTCCCCGCTTAGAAGTAGTGTCAATAATAATCTCTGGGAGTCCATGGTTCTACAAGCTTTATAAGCACTGGATGTGGTAGTTCTGTACCCTAAAGTTTGAGAACCAATGCCCTAAAGAGTCTTGAGAAATTGGCCTGAAGTGATGAGCTGCTTGTTTGACATTTCATTCAATTCTCATATCTTAAGAATTCACTCCAATCTTGCATTCTCTTTCACAATATTTTCATGTTTATTTTAATGAAAAAAAAATCTTTCCCTGATATCTTCAGAAGTACAAGTCATCATTATCTTTCCTGATGACCTCCACACAGGCCCAAGGATCCCCACCACCAGTTTGAGAAGCCCGGCTGCCCCTCTTTTATCTTCACTACCTGACGGGGATACACGTATCTGAAGACCCAGCCTCTTATGTCAAGGAGCTCGGAGTCTGATGGAGCGGTAACACACCAGGCACCTCCACAGCTGCAGGCTGTCCCCTGGCCTCCTCTGCCTGCTGGAGTCCCTTGCTTTCGAAGTCGTTTTCCGGAGACGATAACCACTGCTAGTGCCCCCCACCCTCGATCGATTTCTTTCTCTCTGAGGGCAGAGTGTGGCTGGTTTACGTTCTCCTCTGTCCATGTTTTCTACTTTCTGGATCATTAAATTGTTCTCATCCAAATACGACAATCTATTTCATCTCAGCTGTCTTGGAATCCAAGAGCGCCTACGGGAGCAGAAGGCCCCAGAGAACTGAGTGATTTACAACTCCTTGAAACCAGGCCTCCACATTTCTCAGTCCCACTCCCAGAGGGGCCTTCGTGGTTGGACTCTCATTCAGAAGGTGCTTCCCAAGTTGGATGACAAAGGAAAGAGAGGGAGGGTGTGCACAGACGAGGGCGATCTGATACTCGTGGTGAGCAGCTTTCTCTACCCAGGTGGGCTCTTCGCCAGAAAGTCCTATTAATAACACGATTCTCTTTGGTAACAGCTTTCAGTTTGAGAAATCCCCAAGTCCTTTATGGGGAGAAATCTTTTCATTGACAATGAACTTAATCTCCTGAAAAGAGTAAGGTTAACAGCTGTAAAACAGCTGCCTTACTCTAGCGAGAGAAAGGGAGGTTTAGGTCCTTGGAGGAATTTAGGGAGAGCAAATAGGCAGAGCCCCACCTTTAATGAGAGGCAATCAGAAGACACCAGGGTTCAGAGCACGACTCCTGCCTCCTCTGCATCCAGGAGTGAGGCACGTAATCAGAGGAAGAACCTGGGAAGCCCAGAGAGTAACGTGGGGGCCAGAACTGGTCATACAGAGCACTTCGTGTATGTCCACAGCTACTGTGCTAAGCCATTTGCAAGCATTATTTAATAGGTTTCTGCTCATATTCGGTGATGGGGCATTTAACATTATTCCGATTTTACATAAGCCTCAAAGAAGTGAAAGAACCTGTTGTAGGCTTACCTGGCAAATACGAGGAGCCCAGGTTGGGTTCCCAAGTCACTGCAAATCACTCACTCTAAATCAGAAAGTCTCCAAAACCCTCTCTCACCTGAGATGTTGGGTTTGGAGCCATCTTGGCCTACGGATGGGAAGGTTGGGCCTTTTTCAAAAGGTTAAAGAACTGTTTCAGCTGGACCTGCCACTGAGCAAAACCAGGTACCTACTCTCCTTCAGGCAGGGATGGGAGAGGGTCCCGCACTCAGTATCGACAGCTGGTCTTTCTCGGGGTGCCAGCCCTCAGTCCCTCCCCATGTCTGGGACCTTCCCCCAGTGGCACACTGAGCAGAGTGGAGCTCTGTGCTGCTTGTGCCTGCTCTCTGAGGATGATTTATGGGCCTCATATCCCTCTCCCATCCCCAGGAAGGAGTGATCCTTCTTACTTAGAGCCTGGCCTGGCTGACTCTGTCAGACAGCCTGGGCAGACACCCTTAAACAACAGCAATTCTCCCACCAGAAGGAAGGCAGGGTGGCAGGCATCTAAATGAGATCCAGCACCCCTGAGGAGCTTCTGGGCTGGCCTCGGCCAAGACCACTGCCAGAAATGGATGGGGATGGGAACAGAGGGAGCCAGAGAGACATGGGACACAGAGACGAAAGGGGAGAGAGGCAGAGCAAAAGTGAGGAGGCCGAGAAAGGATACACAGAGGTGGATAAAGGGCAGTTTTGTGGGTGATTACCTGGGTGATAAGAGCCAGCCCCTCCCACCACGTTGTACAAACTATGCTTGCATTTGCTCACTCTCGTGTCCTCGGCACCCAGCAGTGCCTGACACACAGGACAAGTTCCTAAGGACTTAGTGAAGGAAATTGAAAAACAAAGAGCTGTAAGAGTACAGAGAACCCAAGTCCTGACACGTAAGAGTTGCTCAGTAAATCATTGACTAACTGACTACACACATACAGATAGACAATATTTTAGAGGGGAGGGAAGGAAGGGTACCCAGTTTCCAGGCCAAGTGCTTTAGCAGACCTACAAGGAAATGAAGTATTGAGGGCTAAGGGCTAAGGGTCAAAGGCTGTGTCCAACCAGAGGGGTCTTAACTGAGGCCTGGGTCTTCAAAGCTTGGGTGGAGAATTAGAAGGGAAAGGAACTTTCTAATGGGCACCAGGAAGCCAGCAGCAGGCATTCAATTTCAAGAACAGAGGAGGAGTGGGAAATCGGAGGTTGAGTTAGGAGCTCATTACTGTTTCTGAGAATCTAGCATGAATCCAGGCATGCGATGGGCACTTAGAAGAAGTTTGCCAAATAAGTGAATTGAACGAGAACAGGATTTGGTGATGAGAAGGTCGAGGTGAGGAATTTGGAACTACACCCAAGAAAGGAGCATGTGATTGATGAGGTGGGCACAGAGGTGCAAAGGGGCATGCTGGGTTGGGCCTGTCGTAAGACTTGGCACTTCTGGAGAAGTGTAAGTGAATGTTGTTTCTACTTTTACTCTAGAGTAGTGCATCTCAACAGGGCCATTTTGATCCCCAGGGGACATGTGGCAATGTCTGGAGACAGTTTTGGCTGTCATGACTGAGGAAGGTTGCTACTGGCATCTAGTGGGTAAAACCAGGGGTTCTGGGAAACAGCCTCCACAATGAAGAGCTGTCTGGCCCAAACAGGGGGGTGAGAAACCCTACTCGATAGCTCCACGGGAACACCACTGCCCCCATCTCTGATCCTGAATCTAAGGTCTCAGTTTGAGGCAATTCAGTTACTGTAATTAAGATCACTACAATCAATAAATATTTATGAGCCCTGATATGCAAAAACAGATATGTGCTCTCTGAAATTTTTTCCTTAAAACAGATGATAGTGCTTTGGGACTCTGAGAAGACCGATGTGACATGATTCATTGTATCGCCCAGCTAGAGGCCTGAAGATCATGGCAGTCACTACCACGGCCCCCACAGGGAGCTCTGTGCTGGTAGCTTCCCTCTATCCTTCTGCAATTAATAAATTCAGACTTGAGAATAGGATGGGGTCATGGGAGCAACTGATCTCACCGCCTCCTTTTACAAATGAAGACGCTGAAGTCTCAAGAGGGAAATGAAACATGACTTGTCCAGGGTCACATGGCACGTGAGTGGTAGCCTAGAACCCAGATCTCCGGATGGCCAGCCTAGGGCTCTTTTCATGAGAAAGAGCTTCTGGTGATTTAAGTTGCCAAAAACTATCTCCTGAAATACTGAGAAGTATGTGACACATGTAAATGATGTTTGGAGAGCCTTTCAAATATTCAGGTAATCAGGTACAGCTTACCTGAGGCTAAGAGAGCAAGAGCCTAAAGGTTCTGATGGGAACCCATGGCTTTGATGAATAGAAAGGTAATTAGTTGAAGATGTCCTCAAGCATTCATGGGGGACCCCATGAGCAAGACCCAAAGAGCAAGATGACTTTATAATTAGAATATTTCTACCCTACTGTCTCAAGGAAAGGTATTATTAGGAAATAAAAATATTAGCACTACAAACAGGCATTGAGATATCTTTCTTACACTCCAGGTCCTTGAGACTTACTTTGAGATGACAAGAAGCTGCTATTCATTTGTCCAGGGAAAACATGCCCATGACTAGCTCATTTGGGGTGAAAATTAAAAGAGCACAGTTTCAGCCAGAGAGGTGGAGTAATTTAACAAGTCACAAAGCAGTAAAATTCTCTCTGCCCCCTACCTTCCATCCACCTTCTCATCTCTAAAGACTGTTCCTGTACCACCCACCCTCTAAAGCATGCTTGTCCAACCTGTGGCCTATGGGTCACATGTGGCTGAGGATGTCTTTGAACGCAGTCCAACAAAAATACGTAAACTTTCTTAAAACATTATGAAAATTATTCATGGACCTTTTTTTTAGCTCATCAGTGATGGTTACTCTTAGTGTACTTTATGTGTGGCCTAAGACAATTCTTCTTCCAATGTGGACCAGGGAAGCCAAAAGGTTGGACATTCCTGCTCTAAAGTATTTCTAACTCCCTCCTCAAGGGAGAACTAAGTCTGCAGCACTTGATGGGCCATTGACCCTTATATCCCAGAACCCTAATGTTAATGAACTTGTCTATCTCCTCCACTAGATTGTGTGATCTGTCCCTAGTGCCTGGTACAGGGGTAGTAGGCACATGAGGTCTGGCAATTAAGTTTGTGAACTTGAGACTGTGAGCTTTTGTTGGCAGCACTGTATAAACAACTCTGTGTGTTATAGCTGTGTTTGTGTCGACGTGTGGTAGTGTCTTGCTGAGTAGTGTTCACTATTGTTGTGTGTTTTTGTGTGCCATCACGAGAATGTCAGAGTTTGAATTAGAGCAATGAACAAACATTACATTTCTTGTTAAACTTGGAAAGAGTGAAAGTAAAATCAGAGACATGTTAGTTCAAGTTTATGGGGATAATGCCATGAAGAAAATGGCAGTGTACAAATGGCTTAAATGTTTTTCTGAGAGGAGAGAAAGTGTCACTGATGAAGAGAGGTCAGGGCCACCAGTAACAAGCAGAACTGATGAAAATATTGCAAAAATTCATTGAATTATGTGTCAAAATTTTCGGCTGACTATGAGAAGCATAGCAGACCAAACAATGATAGAGAAACTTTAGTTAGGAAAATCTTAACTGAAAATCTTGGCATGAGAAAGCTGTGTGCAAAAATGGTCCTGCAGGAGCTCCCTGATAAACAAAAAGTAAAGGAGAGTTAAAGTTTGCCAAGACCTTTTGGAGAGGCAAGATGATGTTTTGGGCCATATTATCACTGGTGATGAAAAAAGGGTGTACCAATACAAAACCAAACTTTGACCAAAATAAAGTATCAAAGTTTTCTTTGATGACAAGAAGCTGCTATTCATTTGTTCAGAAAAAAACAATAAAAGTCAGCCAATTCTCCATGACCAAAAATGTTCTGTCAGTTCAAATCAAGAATCAAAACAATGTTGCTAACGTTTTTTGATATCAGAGGGATTGTTCATTATGAATTTGGACCAACTGGACAAACAGTTAACCAAACTTACTATTTGGAAGTGCTGAAAAGGCTGCATGAGAAAGTTAGGTGAAAAGGACCCAAACTTTCACCAAAAACTCAGGTCTCTTGCATCACGACAATGCACCAGCTCACACGGCACTGTCTGAGGGAGTTTTTAGCCAGTACACAAATAACTATTAGAACGCCCTCCCTACTCACCTGATCTGGCCCCCAATGACTTTTTTCTTTACCCAGAGAGAAAAGAAATATTGCAAGGAAGGCATTTTGATGACACTCAGGACATCAAGGGTAATACGATAACAGTTCTGATGACCATTCCAGAAAAAGAGTTCCAAAATTGCTTTGAAGGGTGGACTAGGCACTGGCATCAGTGCACAGCTTCCCAAGGGGGAGTACTTCAAAGGTGATTGTAGTGATATTCAGCAATGAGGTATGTAGCACCTTTTCTAGGATGAGTTCACAAACTTAATCGTCAGACCTTGTACATCAGGTACTCAGTAAATATTTGCTGATTTGTTGAAGTAAAAATAGAAAGAAGTGGTACCCCAGGGGAAAATGTGCATACCAAAGTAGGAATGGGGTATGTTTGTGAATTGGGGATGGGGGACTAGATATTGTTTTGATGTTCAGAGTCTATGAAAGAAGGAAGGATGCTACAATTTCCTGGTTCCCTACTATACACAAAGCGCCTGGGGCCACGTGTTCAGTCCCCTTGACAAGCCTGTAAGGAAGGTATCATTTTCTCCAGTTCACTTATAAGGAAATGAATACTGCAAGAGCCAGGATAATATGGCAGCAAAGCACAGCTTTCCTGGCCCACCAGGCTGTTTCTTGCTCCGTAAACAATGTATTTTCTGGTCTTCAGTAAAACCCTGATGATGCTGACTTGGATTGGCAGGAATGGGCCACATCCGAGCTTCAGCTCATGATCTGTTCATAGCTAACACAGACTTTTATTTATTTATTTATTTATTTATTTATTTATTTATTTATTTATCTATCTATCTATTGTACATGGATAGTTCCCTGGCTGGGAATCGAACCCAGGCCACAGCACTGACAGCACCAGCGCCGAAGCCTTAAGCCACTACACCACCAGGGAACTCCCTAACACAAACTTTTAATAAAAGCAACTGTTTTTGCTATCGGAGCACTAGAAGCTTATTCCTAAGTCTAAATAAGCAAACAAGTGAATAAATAAACTGATTTGATTTGTGGACTTAAGATTTATGAAGTTATTTATTTGAAAAGTCCTACGAAGGTACAAATAAACTACCTTCTACTAAGCACTTAATGAACCAGCTTTAGTTTTTAAATTCCCTAAGATCAGGTTACCCCAAGAAATCTAGGGTTCTGCTATAACCACTAACAGTAGGAGGCATATGAGCATAATGGCAACAACATAGAATGAAGAGTGAAATGAGTAGAGTAGGGTCATGCCTGTCACTTCTCAGTCTTCTTATCTGTAAAATGGGGCAATAACACCCAGCTCTATCGGATCTGTTTTGAGGACACAGACTTGAAAGCAGTTTTTTAAATTGCAAGACAACATAGAGGCCTTAGTTATAGTTGTGGGGGAAATTTGGCATTTTATGCCACTTGTGAGCACTTGACGTCAAGAAGCACTTTAATTATGTCCCTCAAAAAAGCTAAAAAAACATCACCCTGACTAGAGTGCAATGGCAGAACTGCTTATGAGTGTCAGTTTTTGAGTTCAGCATCTTTCCTTTCCCCTTCCCATCAGGGCTGAGAGGACCCGGTTATTTGTGGCGGAGTTCGTGCAACCCCAGATGCTGTTCTTACGCCTCACCAAGGCGTGATTCTTGCTAACCTCCAGCCTTCAGAGGCACACACAGGAGATTCTGCTCTTGTTGTGAGTATAATTAGAGATATCTTTAGCTCTCTAGAAATTTCTGCAAAGAACAAAATGTTCTCAAGAAATCCTATACCACAGTGTAGAAAATATTGTGGACATTTACTTTTTTTAAAAAAGGGCATCTCAAGACTGAACACTATTTCTGGGAGATGTTAATGGGCATTCCATAAACACGATGTCTGTGGTAAGCAAGCCTGGATGACAAGGTTAACAGATGACGGTGGGCCGTGTCTAGGCATGTGTTGTGCTGGCATGCACAGTCCAGCTCTAAGAGCAGGCCCAGAAGGCAGAGGTCCCCAAATGTACCTGGAAACCTTATTCCTCAGAGCATCTAGGGGACTTGTTATTCATACAAGAAACTTTCAGAAACTGTTTGAAATCTGGTTTTCACACTGTGTTCATCAGAATCCCAGAGGCTCCTGGAGGAGGTCTCAGGAGCCACAGGGGGTTGGAGCTAGGTCTCCTGCTGTGATCTGAATGTTGTGTGCCCCCAAGTTCGCATGTTGAAACCCTAATGCCCAGTGTGATGGTAGAAGGTGGCGACTTGGGGAGGTGCTTAGGTTATGAAGGTGGCGCCCTCATGATGGGATTAGTGTTCTTGTTAAAGAGACCCCACAGAGCTCTCTGACCCCTTTTGCCACGTGAAGACACAAGGAGAAGGTGGCGGCTGTGAGCCACAAAGAGGGTTCTTACTTGAATACGACCATGCTGGTGTCTGGAACTTAGATTTCCAGCCTCCATAACTGTAAGCAATACATTTCTGGTGTTTATAAGCCACCCAGTCTGTGGTATTTTGTTATATCAGCCCAGTGGAAAAGACAGTCCCTCGTTTCTTGCAGAGCAACTCCCCTAAAATTTGGAAACAACACTCTAGAACAGATGAAGATACGAGGCCTTTTAGATGGCCTATACCTTATGTATTAATCTTCAGACTCAACATTGCCTTCACTATTCTGAATGAAGAGGTCCAGAGCACAGAGGGACAAGATGAGGTCTGAGTGCTCGTTTGCTCCTATCCTGACCTTACACAGAGTACCCGACCTCTCCCAGCCTCTGCCTCCTCATCTGTACTATGGCAATGGTGCTCATCTTGCAGACGACACACTGGAAGATATCAGAGGTTCCAAACATGATACCTAGGACATCTAACACAATTTTTGGTTGTGTTTATCTTTTACATGAAAAAATATTCTCAACTCACCATCAGTTATAGCCATTTGCACCCCACAGCTCTGTGTCCCTCTACTGTGCCCAGGTTAGCTTTGTGTCTCTTTATCTTTTATAATTCTTCCTTAAAACATTTTTTGGTTGATTTTTCCTATTACATAGTGACACATAGTCAATGCAGAAGATTTAAAAATTTAGACAAGAAAAAAAAAACAACAACCACAGAACAGCAACAACAACAAACTCACCCACAATTCCACCACTTAGAACTATGCTGTTAATGTGTTCCTTTTCTATTTAAGCTCATCTAAGAAATGCCTGTGCAGCTTCCTGGGGTTATTCTTTGCTGTGTTGTTAGATTTACATTTACCAAAATCATGCATCCCTCTTCCTTCAGTTGTATTAGTTAATTTACATACTTGTTATCTCCAAAATAATACTAACACGTATTTACGTATTTGAATTCAAGCATGCAGAAACAAGGGAAACACCAATGCAAGACATCCTTCCCTCCTTTCCACCCCATCTCACTCATGTCCTGAGGGAGCTACTGTTAAACATTGTATTTATAGATATTTTCCTATTTACTTCCATAATATATTGACGTTTAAACCATGAAAAAATGGTCTTATCCTAATGTTTTAGTTCTCAATCCTTTTCAATCATTTTTTTCAAAGTGTCTGGCCTTAAAAGTGAATCTTGTATTTGCTCTGAAGTTTCTGAAATCAACTCTTGTAGAAGTCTAGGGCAGTACTTCTTAAATTCAGAGTGTGTACAAACCACTGGCATACCTTCTTAAAAAGGTTGTACCTCTACTCTGAGGACACATATCTGCCCAGGAGACACATTCTTCTCCTTGGCTTATATAAACCTACGTGGCCTTGTTCTCCCATGTATCCCACACCCTTGCATCACCAGCTTTCTTTGATTATCCAGAATTAAGTCCATTGCACAAGTCTCTCTCGAGAAGTAGGACAACTGGTGCTATGGAGTTCCTGAGGATCAGGTCCCACCATAAAAGGCAACTAAGTGTTCAGGCCTTTTCTGCAGGAAAGAAATGTCCAGAGGAGCAGAAGGCATAATAACCACCGTGGCAAACTCCTAAAAGGCATGGCATGATCCATGCTGCATGGATGCTGGACCAAAAGACATTCAAGGGGAGCAGAAGAGGAGGTCTTAACCCCAGTGGGAGAGAGAGCTCAAGGAGGCTCAGAGAGATTTAGAACTCCAAATTTAGCTGAACTGGTCAAGTGCTTTTCAGCAGCTCAACAGTAGTGATGGATGGACCCTGAGGAATGGAGATGGGGGAGTTAGTGAAAGCACGCTGTCCCTTCCCTTTCCTCACCTGTCACTCCAGCCCAAGGTGTGGCCCTGAAGAGGCTCTCCTGCTACCAGCTTCTTTACATATATGGGGGCCCTCCATAACACTGCCAACTCCACCCAGTGTGGTTCTTAAGTGATGGCCCCCGGGCTCGCATGGTGACCCCAGCACTGGGTTCCGGAGGAAGGGCAGTGCCTGAAGAGGAAATCAGATGGCTAGGATTCTCATCAGTATGGGAGGGCCAATAAGAATCCCCCTCCAGCCACTGTACTCTTAAAAAGCAAAGAACTGGAGTTTCTGCTTTGTTAGCGACAGTACAAGGACCTGGAAGACACACTCCTAACAGTTTCTACAGTTCAGCACGCTGTATATCATTTTGCTTCATTTTTTAAGCTGCTGGCTACTAGAGAATAGCTCAGTCCAAACCCTCCAGGAGAAATGTTTCCTTAATTGACCACCATGTCTCAAGTTTCTTTGCTGATGTGACTTTTCTCCATGATTTGTAGGTAATATGTACAAATGAATATACATCTCATTCCCTGCCAAAACTGAAACTGGCCCAAGTAAGTCAGTGGACACTTATTTGCACAGTTTTCATTCAAATCCACCAGCATATTCAAAACACCGAATGCAAGGTGCAAGGGAACTTAAGGAAAAATACTCTATATGTATTAATGTGTGTGTGTGTGTGTGTGTGTGTGTGTGTGTGAATTTCTAATACTCCTTTCACGAATTTGACCTGCATGAGAGTCATCAGAAGGATTTAGTTCTTTTCTAAACAATGGTACTAGAAAATGGCTCCTATGGTAGAACAAGGTAGAAGAGCTTGTGCTTAAGAACCAATCAGTCTCAACTCTAAGATGCCTTCCTTGGAGGGGCATCTCCAAGGAAAACATAACAGGGACATATGGCCAGATCATCCCAACCTGAGGTCCCGCAAGGCCGAAAGCTGGGCAAAGGAAGTCGAGGATCACCATCATCCGGGACTCTGTTTTGCTCATCACTGTACTCCCAGCATTGATCTTAGGGCCTGCCTAGAGTAGGTACTGCATACATTTCCCTTGAATGAGTGAAGGAATGGATACATGGATGAGAAAATGAGTGATCACTTCTAAAGCAGTATCTCCAGGACCCTTATTCAGCTCAGGTATTCAGTAATTATCTCCCAGTCGCTTCAAATTCATTATATCTCAAATTCCAACGCATCACGCACCACCCCAATCCTGCAAACTGCTCCTTTGGGGCTCTGGAATTCTGACGCCATCTCTGACTGCCAGAACTGTTCTTTCTCACCTTCTCGTGTCTACAAAACTCCCAGCACAAATGCTACTCCTCTCTGACGCCTTCCCTGGACACTCGTCACCTGCTTTTGTCTCCTTACTGGTCTTTCTAATTTAAACATCAATTAGAGCCTGAGGTCAAAGGCTTTTTATAAACCAAGAAGAGGAGACTTAGCCACACAGACAGCTGAGCTCTGTCTTAGGTGAGAAAAAGAAACCTCCTTTTGCTTTTATTTCATTTCTCTGCTGCTTTTCTAGCTGTAATAAAACAGATCCATATATCAGGGGAAGCGAAGATGGCCAAGAGCTCTGGCCTCTAACTACAGGTGTCATAAGTTCAAACCTTGACTTGTGCAGAAGTATCAGTTTAGCAGTTAGGTTGCAGGAAGCCCAGCCTCACACAAAGAGAAAAGAACCAGGAAAGGGAAGAAACATTTTTTTGTGACTATTCTCCTTTTAGGCATCGTCATCATCGCAAAGGAAGGTTTGAAAATATGAAGTCCACCAGGGTGACATCAGTGGTAACAAAACGGTTGTATTTAGCTTACTAAAACAAGGGAAATGTCCCCTGGGGTTACCTCAGGCTTTGGGCTCGTGCTGGATAATTATGAAAAAGAACAAATAACCCATGGACACAATCAATAGTTTAATGTTTATTTGGGGACGAGTGGGTTAGGGAGGGGAGAAAGGGGAAGGGGTGGGAGAGGAGGGGGGAAGCTAAATATAAGGTGATGGAAAGAGAAGTCACATTAGGTGGTGAACTTATTATACATCAAGTTGACAATGCACTGTAGAATTGTATGCCTGAAACCTAT